>JARQOC010002992.1:0-19979 GCA_033576535.1 Allobates femoralis | reverse complement strand
TATATTATTGAGCCCAGCAGTATGTATGGGTTCCTACCAGGAGTATTATACTGAACCCAGCAGAATGTATGGTCTCCTACCACGAGTATTTTACTGATCCTAGAATGTATGGGCTTCTGCCATGAGTACAATACTGAGCTTAGAATTTATGGGATCCCACCATTAATATATTAATGAGCCTAGAATGTATTGGATCCTAAAAGGAATATATTACTGAGCCCAGCAAAATGTATGAGTTCCTACCAGGAGTAAACTACTGAGCCTGCAAGGCATGGGCTTTTAACCAGGAGTATAGTACTGAGCCTAGAATGTATGGGCTCCTACTAGCAGTAAATTGAGCCACAATGTATGGGCTCCTACCAGGAGTATATTACTAAGCCTACAATGTATTGGCACTTACCAGGTGTATATTAGTGAACCCAGCAGATTGTATGTGCTCCAACTAGGAGCATATTACTGATCCTAGAATGTATTGGCTCCTATAAGGGATATATTACTGAGCCCAGCAGAATATATGGCCACCTACCAGGAATATATTGCTAATCCCAGGAAAATGTATGTATTCCTACCAGGAGTATGTACAAAACCCAACAAAATATATGGTCTCCTATCCGAGTATATCACTGATCCTAGAATGTATGGGCTTCAGCAAGGAGTACAATACTGAGCCAAGAATATATGGGCACCTACCAGGAGTATAATACTGAGCCTGCAAGGTATGGGCTCCTATAAGGAATATATTATTGAGCCCAGCAGAATGTATGGGTTCCTACCAGGAGTATTATACTGAACCCAGCAGAATGTATGGTCTCCTACCACGAGTATTTTACTGATCCTAGAATGTATGGGCTTCTGCCATGAGTACAATACTGAGCTTAGAATTTATGGGATCCCACCATTAATATATTAATGAGCCTAGAATGTATTGGCTCCTAAAAGGAATATATTACTGAGCCCAGCAAAATGTATGAGTTCCTACCAGGAGTAAACTACTGAGCCTGCAAGGCATGGGCTTTTACCAGGAGTATAGTACTGAGCCTAGAATGTATGGGCCCCTACTAGCAGTAAATTGAGCCACAATGTATGGACTCCTACCAGGAGTATATTATTAAGCCTGCAATGTATTGGCACTTACCAGGTGTATATTAGTGAGCCCAGCAGATTGTATGTGCTCCAACTACGCGCATATTACTGATCCTAGAATGTATTGGCTCCTATAAGGGATATATTACTGAGCCCAGCAGAATATATGGCCACCTACCAGGAATATATTGCTAATCCCAGGAAAATGTATGTATTCCTACCAGGAGTATGTACAAAACCCAACAAAATATATGGTCTCCTATCCGAGTATATCACTGATCCTAGAATGTATGGGCTTCAGCAAGGAGTGCAATACTGAGCCAAGAATATATGGGCACCTACCAGGAGTATAATACTGAGCCTGCAAGGTATGGGCACCTATAAGGAATATATTATTGAGCCCAGCAGAATGTATGGGTTCCTACCAGGAGTATTATACTGAACCCAGCAGAATGTATGGTCTCCTACCACGAGTATTTTACTGATCCTAGAATGTATGGGCTTCTGCCATGAGTACAATACTGAGCTTAGAATTTATGGGATCCCACCATTAATATATTAATGAGCCTAGAATGTATTGGCTCCTAAAAGGAATATATTACTGAGCCCAGCAAAATGTATGAGTTCCTACCAGGAGTAAACTACTGAGCCTGCAAGGCATGGGCTTTTACCAGGAGTATAGTACTGAGCCTAGAATGTATGGGCTCCTACTAGCAGTAAATTGAGCCACAATGTATGGGCTCCTACCAGGAGTATATTACTAAGCCTACAATGTATTGGCACTTACCAGGTGTATATTAGTGAACCCAGCAGATTGTATGTGCTCCAACTAGGAGCATATTACTGATCCTAGAATGTATTGGCTCCTATAAGGGATATATTACTGAGCCCAGCAGAATATATGGCCACCTACCAGGAATATATTGCTAATCCCAGGAAAATGTATGTATTCCTACCAGGAGTATGTACAAAACCCAACAAAATATATGGTCTCCTATCCGAGTATATCACTGATCCTAGAATGTATGAGCTTCAGCAAGGAGTACAATACTGAGCCAAGAATATATGGGCACCTACCAGGAGTATAATACTGAGCCTGCAAGGTATGGGCTCCTATAAGGAATATATTATTGAGCCCAGCAGAATGTATGGGTTCCTACCAGGAGTATTATACTGAACCCAGCAGAATGTATGGTCTCCTACCACGAGTATTTTACTGATCCTAGAATGTATGAGCTTCTGCCATGAGTACAATACTGAGCTTAGAATTTATGGGATCCCACCATTAATATATTAATGAGCCTAGAATGTATTGGCTCCTAAAAGGAATATATTACTGAGCCCAGCAAAATGTATGAGTTCCTACCAGGAGTAAACTACTGAGCCTACAAGGCATGGGCTTTTACAAGGAGTATAGTACTGAGCCTAGAATGTATGGGCCCCTACTAGCAGTAAATTGAGCCACAATGTATGGACTCCTACCAGGAGTATACATACCTCCCAACTTTTGAAGAAGAGAAAGAGGGACAATGTGTGCGGCGCGCTCTGCGCGTCGCGGCAAATTTTAGGCCACACCCCTGACCACGCCCATTTCACAACTAGCCACACCCATATCCACGCCCAAACCACACCCATTCAGCACTGCTGGTCACACTGTTTCATAAACAATAATTATAAACAGAAAAAAATAAATTTATTTACAAATGAATTAAAGTATTAATGCAAACTTGGTAAAAATATTTCTTTTAAATTAGAATGTAGAAGCTGCAGATTACATAACAGGTCCACTCTATTAGATAAATTATCTTTAACAATCTTGTGCTTTTGGTTAATGGGAGGAATTAGAGAATAGTTGACTTATTTTTCTGTATATCTGCTGAAATCATGAGGAGAATTAGGGCCGCTTCATACTGCGGTGTGATCCGGTGTGGTTCTGTCCGGGATGCCCCAGACAGCCGCGGACCGGATCAGCACATAGGACTGGGGGGCTAATATGCCCCCCAGTCCGGTGTGCAGCCCACGCAGCTGCAGCCGCTGGCAGGTCAGGACCGCAGCGCCCGCGGTCCTCACCTATCAGCAGTGGGAGCTGCGTGCGGCTGCACACCGGACCGGGGAGCATATTAGTCCCCCAGTCCTATGTGCTGATCCGGTCCGCGGCTGTCTGGGGCATCCCGGACAGAACCACACCGGATCACACCGCAGTGTGAAGCGGCCCTTACCCTCACCTCTCTCAACAGTGAGTTCAAATTAAACAGAATGACCGGCTGGAGTGTCTGTGACTTCAAATCGGCAGCGGGCAGAACAGACAGACAGACTTGCCTGTCAATTCTAAAGGTACCGTCACACGTGTCAATATTGCATGCAATTTCACTTGCAACTTATTAGTTGCAGTGAAATCACGGACACATTGTTCCATTCTACACAGTCACAAAATAGTACAATGTGTCCATGATTTCACTGCAACCAGCAAGTTGGTCAGAAGTTGGACAGATAAGTTGGTGTGTGTAAAGTGGCCCTTAGGAGTTCTGGCCCCTACAGAGCAGTTATCGGCTGCTAATCACCTCGCTCCCTGCATTACACACAGCTGTGTTACATTGTCACCTGTATAAAGACTCCTGTCGAGACACTCAATGAATCAGTCACCTCTAGAGATGAGTGAGTATACTCGTTACTATTCGGTACTTGCCGAATAGTACGGTACTCGGGCTACTCGTTACTCTGCGAGTTTCCTTGCGATTACTCGCTACGTAACGAGTACAATGTAAGTCAATGGGAAATGCGAGTAATTCCTCAGCTGCTGGACCCTGTAAAGAGGTCTGGCAGCAGAGGAAAAGGCTGCAATGGCCACATGTTTGTTTAAAATCCGGCAGTAAAAAGCTGCTGGGTTTTAAGCAATCATTAAGCTAACTACTCGCTTCCCCGCTGCCTCCCATCCCGATCCTCCGCTCCCCCCCCGCTGCCTCCCCACCTGATCCTAAGTTAGGACCAAGCGGGGAGTGCAACACCAGTGAGCGGGGAGTGCATGAGCCGGCCGGGGAAGCTGGCGGTGAGAAGACTTCACCGCCGGCTTTCCCGGTCTGTGCTGCGCTCCCCGCTCACTGATTCCCCCTCCCCGCTGCCTGGTGCTTCACTCCCCACCCGGTACTAACTTAGGATCAGGCAGGGAGGGGGCATCAGTGAGCGGGGAGCGCATTTGACAAGGGCTTCGCCGTAATTTTGTGTCCAGCCGGGTAGCTGCTAAGGTCACAGGACTACTTCACCGCATCAATGGGACAATGGATGGAGCCATGTACCGTAAAATCCTGAGTGACAACCTCATTCGCTCCGCCAGGACATTAAAAATCTGTCGTGGCTGGGTCTTCCAGCATGATAATGACCCAAAACAGCCAAGGCAACAAAGGATCGGCTCAAAGACAAGCACATTAAGGTCATGGAGTGGCCTAGCCAGTCTCAAGACCGTAATCCCATAGAAAATCTGTGGAGGAGCTGAAGCTACGAGTTACCAAGCGACAGCCTCAAAATCTTAATGATTTAGAGACGATCTGCACAGAGGAGCGGAGCAAAATTCCTCCTGACATGTGAGCAAACCTCATCATCAACTACAAGAAACATCTGACTGCTGTGCTGCCAACAAGGGTTTTGACACCAATTATTGTATTGTTTTTCAGAGGGATCAAATAATTACTTCTCTCTTCAAAATACAAATACATTTATATAATTTAGACAATGCAATTTTCTGGGTTTTATTTTTGATCTTCTATCTCTCACTCTTAAAATTAACCGACTCTTAAACTTATAGACTGTTCATGTCTTTGTCAGTGGGTAAACTTACAAAATTCGCAAGGGGTCAAATAATTATTTCTTTCACTGTATGTTGATGTGATAGCACCCTTAAAGGGGTTGTCCAATACTCACATAATCCCTTCTCAATTAATATATTGCACCTTACCGGCATTTTTTCAGCATTATTGATGCCAGGTCTCACGTGATGTTATCTCACATGAGCTGTGCATCCAATCAGTAGGCGCTTCACTCACATTTCCTTTAAACATAACATAACTCCGGAAAGAGTTGGAGAGCAGCAGCAGTTCTTGTTACTTCTGGCTGTCAGTTTTACCCAAAATAAGTAAAAGTGAAGTGATCCGTGAAGCAATCCCCGATGTATCATTAAATGACGGCATCACCTGGACATGAAAAGGTGCTGACAAAAACTATACATGAATTAAGGGGTTAATTGCTGCGACACTTATGATGTATAGGAACAAGCATATGGCTATGTTCAAGGCTATGTACAACTAAGGTGGCATATATGATAATGGAACACAGTAAATGCTGCTATAGAATATAAAGAAAAAATGGGAGTCTTCACTTCAACAATGGCCATTGGGGAAGAGCCCGGTAACTGCACCAAAGTGCTCTCATCCTACCGGGTCCTAACGCACTGTTGCTTCATGCGGTCTGCAATTGCTGGTCTGGGATTTTTATGCCTGTGGATTGCAATTAAAACCTGCATAAAAATCCCAGACCAGCAATTGCAGACCGCATGAAGCAACAGTGCGTTAGGACCCAGTAGGATGAGAGCACTTTGGTGCAGTTACCGGGCTCTTCCCCAATGGCCATTGTTGAAGTGAAGACTCCCATTTTTTCTTTATATTCTATAGCAGCATTTACTGTGTTCTATTTTCATATATGCCACCTTAGTTGTACATAGCCTTGAACATAGCCATATGCTTGTTCCTATACATCATGATAAGTGTCGCAGCAATTAACCCCTTAATTCATGCAATCCCTGATGTGTTACCCCTGTACACTCTGTTTCTAACCCCCATCCTTTG
Organism: Allobates femoralis; assembly: GCA_033576535.1. Taxonomy (NCBI): domain Eukaryota; kingdom Metazoa; phylum Chordata; class Amphibia; order Anura; family Aromobatidae; genus Allobates; species Allobates femoralis. The sequence continues at coordinate 14,061 of JARQOC010002992.1, read as the reverse complement.
TCTTTTCTGCCTTGTGCGCTGTCCTCTGCCCTTTACACTGGCTTCTCCTGCTGTGTGCTGTCCTCTTCTCCTGTGCACTATCCCCCCTCCCCACACTTTCTACTCTTCCTGTGCACTGTCCCCTCTCCCCGCACTGTCTATTCTTCCTGTGCACTGCCCCCTTCCCTGTGCTGTCTTCTCCTGTGCGCTGTCTTCTCCTCCTGGGCGCTGTCTTCTAATCTGACGCTACAGACAGAAACAGGCCTGAGAGACTGACCTGACAATACAGACAGCGACCGGTCTGAGAGACTGACCTGACACTACAGACAGCGACCGGTCTAAGAGACTGACCTGACACTACAGACAGCGACCGGCATGAGAGACTGACCTGACTCTACAGACAGCTACTGGCCTGAGAGATTGACCTGACACTACAGACAGCTACTGGCCTGAGAGACTGACCTGACACACTACAGACAGCGACCGGCCTGAGAGACTGACCTGACGCTGCAGTGACCGGCCTGAGACACTGACCTGACGCTGCAGTGACCGGCCTGGACACTGACCTGACGCTGCAGTGACCGGCCTGAGACACTGACCTGACGCTGCAGTGACCGGCCTGAGACACTGACCTGACGCTGCAGTGACCGGCCTGAGACACTGACCTGACGCTGCAGTGACCGGCCTGAGACACTGACCTGACGCTGCAGTGACCGGCCTGAGACACTGACCTGACGCTGCAGTGACCGGCCTGAGACACTGACCTGACGCTGCAGTGACCGGCCTGAGACACTGACCTGACGCTGCAGTGACCGGCCTGAGACACTGACCTGACGCTGCAGTGACCGGCCTGAGACACTGACCTGACGCTGCAGTGACCGGCCTGAGACACTGACCTGACGCTGCAGTGACCGGCCTGAGACACTGACCTGACGCTGCAGTGACCGGCCTGAGACACTGACCTGACGCTGCAGTGACCGGCCTGAGACACTGACCTGACGCTGCAGTGACCGGCCTGAGACACTGACCTGACGCTGCAGTGACCGGCCTGAGACACTGACCTGACCCTGCAGTGACCGGCCTGAGACACTGACCTGACACTGCAGTGACCGGCCTGAGACACTGACCTGACACTACAGACAGCGACTGGTCTGAGAGACTGACCTGACACTACAGACAGCGACCGGCATGAGATACTGACCTGACACTACAGACAGCGACTGGCCTGAGGGACTGACCTGACACTACAGACAGCTACTGGCCTGAGAGACTGACCTGACACTACAGACAGCTACTGGCCTGAGAGACTGACCTGACACAACAGACAGCTACTAGCCTGAGAGACTGACCTGACACTACAGACAGCGACCGGCCTAAGAGACTGACCTGACGCTACAGACAGCGACCGGCCTGAGAGACTGACCTGACACTACAGACAGCTACTGGCATGAGAGACTGACCTGACACTACAGACAGCGACCGGTCTAAGAGACTGACCTGACACTACAGACAGCGATCGGCATGAGAGACTGACCTGACACTACAGACAGCTACTGGCATGAGAGACTGACCTGACACTACAGACAGCGACCGGTCTAAGAGACTGACCTGACACTACAGACAGCGATCGGCATGAGAGACTGACCTGATGCTGCAGTGACCGGCCTGAGACACTGACCTAACCCTGCAGTGACCGGCCTGAGACACTGACCTGACACTGCAGTGACCGGCCTGAGACACTGACCTGACACTGCAGTGACCGCCTGAGACACTGACCTGACGACTGCAGTGACCCTGCTGCCTGAGACACTGACCTGACTGGACCTGCCTGAGACGCTGACCTGACTGGACCTGCCTGAGACGCTGACCTGACTGGACCTGCCTGAGACGCTGACCTGACTGGACCTGCCTGAGACGCTGACCTGACTGGACCTGCCTGAGACGCTGACCTGACTGGACCTGCCTGAGACGCTGACCTGACTGGACCTGCCTGAGACGCTGACCTGACTGGACCTGCCTGAGACGCTGACCTGACTGGACCTGCCTGAGACGCTGACCTGACTGGACCTGCCTGAGACGCTGACCTGACTGGACCTGCCTGAGACGCTGACCTGACTGGACCTGCCTGAGACGCTGACCTGACTGGACCTGCCTGAGACGCTGACCTGACTGGACCTGCCTGAGACGCTGACCTGACTGGACCTGCCTGAGACGCTGACCTGACTGGACCTGCCTGAGACGCTGACCTGACTGGACCTGCCTGAGACGCTGACCTGACTGGACCTGCCTGAGACGCTGACCTGACTGGACCTGCCTGAGACGCTGACCTGACTGGACCTGCCTGAGACGCTGACCTGACTGGACCTGCCTGAGACGCTGACCTGACTGGACCTGCCTGAGACGCTGACCTGACTGGACCTGCCTGAGACGCTGACCTGACTGGACCTGCCTGAGACGCTGACCTGACTGGACCTGCCTGAGACGCTGACCTGACTGGACCTGCCTGAGACGCTGACCTGACTGGACCTGCCTGAGACGCTGACCTGACTGGACCTGCCTGAGACGCTGACCTGACTGGACCTGCCTGAGACGATGACCTGACTGGACCTGCCTGAGACGCTGACCTGACTGGACCTGCCTGAGACGCTGACCTGACTGGACCTGCCTGAGACGCTGACCTGACTGGACCTGGCTGACTGGACCTGGCTGACTGGACCTGGCTGACTGGACCTGGCTGACTGGACCTGCCTGACTGGACCTGGCTGACTGGACCTACCTGACTGGACCTGGCTGACTGGACCTGGCTGACTGGACCTGCCTGACTGGACCTGCCTGACTGGACCTGCCTGAGACGCTGACCTGACTGGACCTGCCTGAGACGCTAACCTGACTGGACCTGCCTGACTGGACCTGCCTGACTGGACCTGGCTGACTGGACCTGGCTGACTGGACCTGGCTGACTGGACCTGCCTGACTGGACCTGCCTGACTGGACCTGCCTGAGACGCTGACCTGACTGGACCTGCCTGAGACGCTGACCTGACTGGACCTGCCTGACTGGACCTGGCTGACTGGACCTGGCTGACTGGACCTGCCTGACTGGACCTGGCTGACTGGACCTGCCTGACTGGACCTGCCTGACTGGACCTGCCTGACTGGACCTGCCTGACTGGACCTGGCTGACTGGACCTGCCTGACTGGACCTGCCTGACTGGACCTTCCTGACTGGACCTGCCTGACTGGACCTGGCTGCTGCTGCTGATAAATCAGATTATTACCTCAGGTTGCTGGAGACTTCTCACTGAGGCGATGTGGAGATGAGCTGGGGTCACTTGTGTGTGAGGATTCTTCCTGGGCAGCAGTGGAGGCAGGCAAGGGGCGTGGCCATAACACACATGGGGTTTGGCCTGCAGCAGAGAGGCCGGCCCATTGAATTAATCTTCAGCATGTCTGGCCAGGCCGATATGGGCGTGGCCGGCATTGAGGAGGCGTGGCCTCCATGAGCGAGGCAAGTACTATCTCCAGAGAGGGAGTGTGTGGGCAGCTGAAAGAGGGGGCGTGGCTGGAAAGAGAGGCACGGTCGGCAGACACTGAGACATGATTGCATCAGAGGGGGGCGTGGCGCTGAGTGTCAGTGCACAGCGCGGGAAATGTAAGATCCCGATCGGGACACCGGGGCAGTGTCGGCAATCCGGGACTGTCCCGGTGAATCCGGGACACTTGGGAGGTCTGGAGTATATTATTAAGCCTACAATGTATTGGCACTTACCAGGTGTATATTAGTGAGCCCAGCAGATTGTATGTGCTCCAACTACGCGCATATTACTGATCCTAGAATGTATTGGCTCCTATAAGGGATATATTACTGAGCCCAGCAGAATATATGGCCACCTACCAGGAATATATTGCTAATCCCAGGAAAATGTATGTATTCCTACCAGGAGTATGTACAAAACCCAACAAAATATATGGTCTCCTATCCGAGTATATCACTGATCCTAGAATGTATGGGCTTCAGCAAGGAGTGCAATACTGAGTCAAGAATATATGGGCACCTACCAGGAGTATAATACTGAGCCTGCAAGGTATGGGCTCCTATAAGGAATATATTATTGAGCCCAGCAGTATGTATGGGTTCCTACCAGGAGTATTATACTGAACCCAGCAGAATGTATGGTCTCCTACCACGAGTATTTTACTGATCCTAGAATGTATGGGCTTCTGCCATGAGTACAATACTGAGCTTAGAATTTATGGGATCCCTCCATTATTATATTAATGAGCCTAGAATGTATTGGATCCTAAAAGGAATATATTACTGAGCCCAGCAAAATGTATGAGTTCCTACCAGGAGTAAACTACTGAGCCTGCAAGGCATGGGCTTTTACCAGGAGTATAGTACTGAGCCTAGAATGTATGGGCTCCTACTAGCAGTAAATTGAGCCACAATGTATGGGCTCCTACCAGGAGTATAATTACTAAGCCTACAATGTATTGGCACTTACCAGGTGTATATTAGTGAACCCAGCAGATTGTATGTGCTCCAACTAGGAGCATATTACTGATCCTAGAATGTATTGGCTCCTATAAGGGATATATTACTGAGCCCAGCAGAATATATGGCCACCTACCAGGAATATATTGCTAATCCCAGGAAAATGTATGTATTCCTACCAGGAGTATGTACAAAACCCAACAAAATATATGGTCTCCTATCCGAGTATATCACTGATCCTAGAATGTATGGGCTTCAGCAAGGAGTACAATACTGAGCCAAGAATATATGGGCACCTACCAGGAGTATAATACTGAGCCTGAAAGGTATGGGCTCCTATAAGGAATATATTATTGAGCCCAGCAGAATGTATGGGTTCCTACCAGGAGTATTATACTGAACCCAGCAGAATGTATGGTCTCCTACCACGAGTATTTTACTGATCCTAGAATGTATGGGCTTCTGCCATGAGTACAATACTGAGCTTAGAATTTATGGGATCCCACCATTAATATATTAATGAGCCTAGAATGTATTGGCTCCTAAAAGGAATATATTACTGAGCCCAGCAAAATGTATGAGTTCCTACCAGGAGTAAACTACTGAGCCTGCAAGGCATGGGCTTTTACCAGGAGTATAGTACTGAGCCTTGAATGTATGGGCTCCTACTAGCAGTAAATTGAGCCACAATGTATGGGCTCCTACCAGGAGTATATTACTAAGCCTACAATGTATTGGCACTTACCAGGTGTATATTAGTGAACCCAGCAGATTGTATGTGCTCCAACTAGGAGCATATTACTGATCCTAGAATGTATTGGCTCCTATAAGGGATATATTACTGAGCCCAGCAGAATATATGGCCACCTACCAGGAATATATTGCTAATCCCAGGAAAATGTATGTATTCCTACCAGGAGTATGTACAAAACCCAACAAAATATATGGTCTCCTATCCGAGTATATCACTGATCCTAGAATGTATGGGCTTCAGCAAGGAGTACAATACTGAGCCAAGAATATATGGGCACCTACCAGGAGTATAATACTGAGCCTGCAAGGTATGGGCTCCTATAAGGAATATATTATTGAGCCCAGCAGAATGTATGGGTTCCTACCAGGAGTACTATACTGAACCCAGCAGAATGTATGGTCTCTACCACGAGTATTTTACTGATCATAGAATGTATGGGCTTCTGCCATGAGTACAATACTGAGCTTAGAATTTATGGGATCCCACCATTAATATATTAATGAGCCTAGAATGTATTGGCTCCTAAAAGGAATATATTACTGAGCCCAGCAAAATGTATGAGTTCCTACCAGGAGTAAACTACTGAGCCTACAAGGCATGGCTTTTACAAGGAGTATAGTACTGAGCCTAGAATGTATGGGCCCCTACTAGCAGTAAATTGAGCCACAATGTATGGAATCCTACCAGGAGTATATTATTAAGCCTACAATGTATTGCACTTACCAGGGTATATTAGTGAGCCACAGATTGTATTGCTCCAACTACGCGCATATTACTGATCCTAGAATGTATTGGCTCCTATAAGGGATATATTACTGAGCCCAGCAGAATATATGGCCACCTACCAGGAATATATTGCTAATCCCAGAAAATGTATGTATTCCTACCAGGAGTATGTACAATACCAACAAAATATATGGTCTCCTATCCGAGTATATCACTGATCCTAGAATGATGGCTTCAGCAAGGAGTACAATACTGAGCCAAGAATATATGGCACCTACCAGGAGTATAATACTGAGCCTGCAAGGTATGGGCTCCTATAAGGAATATATTATTGAGCCCAGCAGAATGTAGGGGTTCCTACCAGTAGTATTATACTGAACCCAGCAGAATGTATGGTCTCCTACCACGAGTATTTTACTGATCCTAGAATGTATGGGCTTCTGCCATGAGTACAATACTGAGCTTAGAATTTATGGGATCCCACCATTAATATATTAATGAGCCTGGAATGTATTGGCTCCTAAAAGGAATATATTACTGAGCCCCAGCAAAATGTATGAGTTCCTACCAGAGTTAAACTACTGAGCCTGCAAGGCATGGGCTTTTACCAGGAGTATAGTACTGAGCCTAGAATGTATGGGCCCCTACTAGCAGTAAATTGAGCCACAATGTATGGACTCCTACCCAGGAGTATATTATTAAGCCTACAATGTATTGGCACTTACCAGGTGTATATTAGTGAGCCCAGCAGATTGTATTGCTCCAACTAGGAGCATATTACTGATCCTAAATGTATTGGCTCCTATAAGGGATATATTACTGAGCCCAGCAGAATATATGGCCACCTACCAGGAATATATTGCTAATCCCAGGAAAATGTATGTATTCCTACCAGGAGTATGTACAAAACCCCAACAAAATATATGGTCTCCTATCCGAGTATATCACTGATCCTAGAATGTATGGGGCTTCAGCAAGAGTACAATACTGAGCCAAGAATATATGGGCACCTACCAGGAGTATAATACTGAGCCTGCAAGGTATGGGCTCCTGTAAGGAATATATTATTGAGCCCAGCTGAATGTATGGGTTCCTACCAGGAGTATTATACTGAACCCAGCAAAATGTATGGTCTCCTACCACGAGTATTTACTGATCCTAGAATGTATGGTTTCTGCCAGGGTACAATACTGAGCTTAGAATTTTAGGGGATCCCCCCATTAATATATTAATGAGCCTAGAATGTATTGGCTCCTAAAAGGAATAATTACTGACCCCAGCAAAATGTTTGAGTTCCTACCAGGAGTAAACTACTGAGCCTACAAGGAAGGGCTTTTACAAGGAGTATAGTACTGAGCCTAGAATGTATGGGCCCCTACTAGCAAAAAATTGAGCCACAATGTAGGAATCCTACCAGGAGTATATTATTAAGCCTACAATGTATTGGCACTTACCAGGTTATATTAGTGAGCCCCAGCAGATTGTATGTGCTCCAACTACGCGCATATTACTGATCCTAAATGTTTTGGGCCCCTATAAGGGATATATTACTGAGCCCAGCAGAATATATGGCCACCTACCGGGGAATATATTGCTAACCCCAGGAAAAGGTATGTTTTCCCTTTCCCCAGGATTTTAAAAAAACCCCCAAAAAAATATAGGGTTTCCCTACCCAGTAAAACATAAATTAAAAAAAAATGGGTTTAAAAAAAGGGGATCAATACTAGCCAAAATTTTATGGGCCCCTCCCAAGATAAAAAAGGCCAAAAAAGGGGGGGGGCCCTATAAAAATATTTTTAAATTGACCCCAGCAAATTTAAAAGGGGTTTCCCCCCCCCCGGGATATTATAGGGAAACCCGCAAATGTAGGTTTCCCCTCCCCCAGTTTTTTTATGAAAAAAATTTTTTTGGGGGGTTTTCTGCCATGAGTCAAACGGCTTAAATTTAGGGACCCCACCATTAATATATTATGACCAAAGTATGGCTCCTAAAAGGAATAATTCGAGCCCAGCAAAATGATGAGTTCCCCGGGAGAAACTACTGAGCCTGAAAGGGCATCTTTCCCAAATAGCTGGCCTAGAATGTTGCCCACTAGCATAAATTGACCACATTTAGGGGCTCCTACCGGGAGAAATTTTACTAGCCAACAATGTATTGGCACTTCCAGTGATATTGGGGAACCCCAGCAGATTGATTGCTCCAACTGGGAGCAATTCTATCCTAGAATGTTTTGGCCCTTTTGGGGAAATTTACGACCCACAAATATAGGCCACCTACCAGAATATTTGCTAACCCAGGAAAATTATTTTTCCCTCCCGGGAGATGACAAAACCCAACAAAATAATGGCTCCACCGATATACTGATCCTAGAATGTATGGTTCAGCAAGAGTACAATACGACCAAGAATATAGGGCCCCTACCAGGAGTAAAATACTGACCTGAAAGGTAGGCTCCTAAAAGGGAAAATTATTGACCCCACAGAATGTATGGGTTTCCTACCAGGTTTTAAATTAAACCCCCAGCAAATTTAGGGTCTCCACCACAGTTTTTTTACTATCCAGAATGTAGGGGCTTCTCCATGAGTACAATACTGACTTAGAATTTTGGGATCCCACCATAATATATTAATGAGCCAGAATGTTTTGGGCCCAAAAAAGGAAATATTACTGCCCAGCAAATGTATATTCCTCCCAGGATAAACTACTGAGCCTCAAGCGGGGCCCTTTTACCAATAAAGTACTGACCTAGAATTACTCCTACTACAGTAAATTGAGCCAAAATGTATGGGCTCCTACCAATAATTACAACCTAAAATTATTGGCACTTACCGGGTTTATATTATGAACCCACAGATTTATGTGCCCAACTAGGACATATCGATCCTAAAGTTTGGGCTCCTAAAAAGGATAATTTACTACCCAGCAAAAAAGGCCCAAACCTCCAGAATAATTGCTAATCCCAGAAATGTAGTATTCCTACAAAGGAGAAATGTAAAAACCCAAAAAAATATATTCTCCATCCGGTAACACTGACCCTAAATGTATGGGTTTCACAAGGAGTACAATATGAGCCAAGAATAAAAGGGGACCTACCAAGTATAATACGAGCCTGAAAGGGTAGGGGCCCTATAAGGAATATATTTTGAGCCCACGAAAATGGGTTCCTCCGGTATTATACTGAACCCAGCAAAGTATGGTCCCTACCCACGAATTTTACTGACCCTGAAAGTATGGTTTCTGCCATGAGTACAAAACTAGCTTAAATTTATGGATCCACCATTAAAAATTTTAATGAGCCAGAATGTTTTGGGCTCCAAAAAGGGAATATATTACGGCCCCACAAATAGATTTTCCTCGAAAAACTACGACCTGCAAGGCATGGGCTTTTACCGGGATATAGTACTGAGCCTAAAATGTAGGGGCCCCTACAGCATAAATTGAGCCACAATGAAAAGGGCTCCTACCGGGGTATATTACTAACCTACAATTATTGGCATTTTTCCCAGTTTATTATGAACCCACAATTGTATTGCTCCAACTAAGCAATTACTGTCCTAAATGTAGGGTCCTATAAAGGGATATTTACGGCCCACAGAATAATGGGCCACCTCCCAGGAATATTTTCTAAATCCCGGAAAATTTGATCCTACCGGATATTAAAAAACCCCAACAAAATAATGGCCCTATCCAATATCACTGACCAAATGGGGGCTTCACAAGGGATACAAACTGAGCCAAAATAAATGGGCACCTACCAGGATATAAAACTGACCGCAAGTAGGGGCTCCAAAAGGGAATTTTTAAATGACCCAGCAAATTTTATGGTTCCTACCGGGATTTTTAAAACTGAACCCAGCAAAATTTTTGGTCTCCTACCACAGTATTACACCCTAAATGTATGGGCTTCTCCATGATACAAACTGGCTTAGAATTTATGGGTCCACCTTTAAAATAAAAGACCTAAAATTATTGGCCCCCTAAAAAAATATTTACGACCCAAAAAAATGAGTCCAAACCAGGAAAAAACATGAGCCTGCAAGGCATGGCTTTACAGGAGTATATACTGACCAAATGTATGGCTCCATAGCATAAATTGAGCCACAATGAAACTCCTACAGAGTAAATTACAAGCCTACAAGAAAGGGCCTTACCGGTGTTTTATGAACCCCCAGCAATTGTATTGCTCCAACTAGGAGCAATTACGATCCTAGAATGTTTTGGGCTCCTATAGGGAAAAATTTTACTGAGCCCAGCGAATATAGGGCCACCTCCGGGAAATATTTTGCTAACCCAGAAAAAGATGTTTCCCCTACAGGATATGTAAAAAACCCCAACAAAAAAAATTGGCTCCTATCCGATATAAACTGAAACCAAAAAGAAGGGCTTCAGAAAAGGAGTACAAAAAATTTCCCCCAAAGAATATATGGGAACCTGCCCCAGGGTATAATCCCCTGAGCCCCGAAGTATGGCTCCTATAAAAATATATTAATAACCCCCACAGAAATTTTTGGGTCCCTACCAGGAGAAATATAAAAACCCACAAAATTATTGGCTCCTCCCACTTTTTTACTGATCCAAAGAATTAATGGGCTTCTCAGATACAATCTGAGCTGAATTTAATGGATCCCCCAAATAATTTAAATATTTAATACCAAATGATTGTCCTAAAAGGAATAAATTACTGGCCCAGAAAAAAGAATGATTTTTCCACAGATAAACTACTACCTAAAGGGCAGGGCTTTTACCAATTAATACTGACCAGAATGTAGGGCCCTACTACAGAAAAATGACCAAAATGTGGGGGCTCCTACCGGGGTAATTACTAACCTACAATGTATTGGCATTTCCCAGTGTATATTATAAAACCCAATTGTTTTGCTCCAACTAGAGCAAATTACTGATCCTAGAATGTTTTGGCCCCCAAAAAAAGGGATTTTTACAGCCAGCAGAAAAAATGGGCCCCCTACCAGGAAAATATTGCAACCCCCGAAAAATGAGTATTCCCCCCAGAAAAGTACAAAACCCAACAAAATTTAATAGGCCCTCCTATCCGGTAAAATCACGGGATCCAAAAATGATGGGCTACAGCAAGGATACAATACTGAGCCAAATAATGGCACCTACAGATAAAAACTGAGCCTGCAAGTAAGGGGCCCTAAAAAAGGAATATATTATTGACCCAGCAGAATGTAGGGTTTTCCTCCCGGGAGTATTATACTAACCCCAGAAAAATGTATGGTCTCCTACCACGATATTTTACTACCCTAATTTAGGGGCTTCTCCCATATACAAACTAGCTTAAAATTATGGGATCCCACCATTAAAAATTTAATGACCTAGAATTTTTTGGCTCCTAAAAGAATATTTCTGAGCCCAGCAAAATGTATGATTTCACCAGAGTAACTACTGAGCCTGCAAGGCATGGCTTTTCCAGGTTTTAAAGTTTTTGAGCCAAAGAATGGGCCCCCTTTACTACAAAAATGAGCCCAATTAGCTCCAACCAAAAGGGAGTATATTACTAACCTACAATGTATTTGGCACTTACCGGTGTATATTAGTAAACCCACAGGTGTATGTGCCCCAAACTAACATTTTTACGACCTAAATGTATTGGCTCCTATAGGGATATTTTACTGAAGCCCAGAGAAAATAGGCCACCTACCAGGAAATATATTGCTAACCCCCGGGAAAATGTATTTTTTCCTCCCGGATATGTACAAAACCCAACAAAATATAGGGCTCCTACCCGGGTTATACAAAAACCCTAAATTATGGGGCTTCAGCAAAACAATACGACCAAAGAATAAAGGGCACCAACCAGAATTAATACTGAGCCTGCAAGTAGGGCTCCTATAAGGAATAAATTATTGAGCCCACAGAAAAATGGGTTCCCCCCGGAGTAAAATCGAACCCACAAAGTAGGGTTCTCCTACCAAGTAATTTACTATCCTAGAAGATGGGTTTCTCCCAGAGTACAAAACGACTTAGAATTTATGGATCCCACCATTAAAAATTTTAAAATGAGCCTAAAGTAGGCCCAAAAAGGAATAATTACGACCCCAGCAAAAGAAATAGTTCCACCAGGAGAAAAACTGACCTGCAAGGCAAGGGCTTTTCCCAGGAGTATAGACTGACCCTAAATTAGGGCCCACACAGAAAATTGACCACAATTAGGGGCTCCTACCGGGATTATTTACAAAGCCTACAATTATTGGCATTTCCCAGGGTATATTAGTGAACCCACAATTGTATTCTCCAACGGGAGCAATTACTGATCCTAAAATTTATTGGTCCATAAGGATATTTATATCCCACAAAATAAAAGGCCACCAACCAAATAAATTGCTAATCCCAGGAAAATGTAATTTTCCTCCCGGGATATGTACAAAACCCAACAAAAATATGGTTCCACCCGAGTATATCATTGATCCTAAAAATGTAATGGGCTTCAGAAAGGGAGTACAATACGAGCCAAAAAAATTATGGGCCCTACCAATATAAACTGAGCCCAAGGGTATGGGCTCCAAAAGGGAAAAAATTTTTGACCCCCACAGAATGTATGGTTCCCTACCGGGAGTATTTAACGAACCCAGCAAATGAGGTCTCCTACCCACGAATTTTTACTGATCCTAGAATGTGGGGGCTTCTTTCCCAGAGTACAATACGACTTAGAATTTTGGGGATCCCACCATTAATATATTAATGAGCCAAATGTTTTTTGGCCCCAAAAAAATATATTACGACCCCACAAATTATGAGTTCCTACCAGAGTAAAATACTGGGGGCCTGCAAGGGAATGGGTTTTTTACCGGGGGGAGTATAACTGACCTAAAGTAGGGGCCCCACTAGCATAAATTGAGCCACAATGTAGGGGCCCTACCGTAGTATATTACTAACCTAAAATGTTTGGGCACTTACCTTTTAATTGGAACCCGAATTTTAGTGCTCCAACGGGACAAATTTACTGACCCAAATGGAAATTCTCCAAAGGTATATTCTGACCCACAAAATATAGGCCCCCACCGGGAATAATTGCTAATCCCAGGAAAAGTTATTCCACCAGGATATGTACAAAACCCCAAACAAAAATAGGGTCTCCTATCCATATATCACGATCCTAGAATGTATGGGTTTTCACAAGGAGTACAAACAAGCCAAGAATATAGGGCACCTACCAGAATAATAGAGCCTGCAAGGTAGGGGCCCATAAGGAATAATTTTTGACCCAGCAGAATGTAGGGGGTTTCCTACCAGAAGTATTATATAAACCCAGCAGAATGTATGGTCTCCTACCACGGGGGAAAATTACTGATCCTAGAATGTATGGGCTTCTGCCAGGGATACAAAACTAGCTAAAAAAATTTTTATCCCCCCATTAATATATAATGACCTAGAATGATTGGCCCCAAAAAAGGGAATATAACGGGAAGCCCACAAAATGTTATTCCACAAAAAACTCTGACCTGAAAGGGCAGGGTTTTACCGGGATATAGTACTGAGCCAAAAGTAGGGGTCCTACTACAGTAAAATTGAGCCAAATGTATGGCTCCTCCCAATAATTACTAAGCCTACAATGTATTGGGCACTTACCATGTATTTTGGGAAAACCCACAATTGTATTTTTCCCAACTAGGACAAATTACTGATCCGAATGTTTTGGGCTCCAAAAGGGATTATTACTAGCCCACAAATATAGGGCCACCCCCGGGAAATATTGCTAATCCCAAAAAATTTAGGGTATACCTCCCGGAATATGTAAAAAACCCCCACAAAATATAGGTCCCTATCCATAATCACTGATCCAAAATTGGGGGCTTCAGCAAGGAGTACAATAGACCAAGAATAATGGGCACCTACCGGGATATAAACTGACCTGAAAGGGAAAGGGCCCTAAAAGGGAAAATATTTTAATTGACCCAGCAGAATTATTTCCTACCAAGTATATACTGAACCCCACAAATTAGGGGTCTCCACCACGATATTTACTGATCCTAAAATTAGGGGCTTCCCATGATAAATACTGAGTTTAAATTTAGGGGATCCCACCAAAAATTATTAATGACCAGAATGTATTGGCCCCCAAAAAGGGAATTATTACTGGCCCACAA
>JARQOC010002991.1:0-20011 GCA_033576535.1 Allobates femoralis | reverse complement strand
GATGGGGGATGAGTGCATTCAATGGGTGTGATGGGTTCATGCATGTGTTGGAATGGTGCAAAGCATGGGTGGAATGGATAGTGCATGCATCTACTGGGTGGAATGAGGATAGGTCCTGCATGGTTGGGGCCTTAATGGATAGTGGTGCATTCATTGGTATTCATGGCAGGTATGTGTGAGCAATGCATGCATTTGGATCTAAGATGTAAGCTGCCGGCCTTGACTTGTCTGCAAGCGGCGATTGGTTGTATTCTGTGCCTGCAAAGGATGGTGTGCGTGCATGGATGTGTGTGCGCGTGGATGGCTCTGCGTGCATGGATGTGTGCATGCATGGATGGATGGATGAGTGCGTGGATGGATGGATGTGTGCGTGGATGGATGTGTGCATGCGTGGATGTCTCTGCGTGCGTGGATGTGTGCGTGCGTACATGGATGTGTGCATGGATGGATGGGTGGATGGGTGCATGTGTGGATGCATGCATGGATGGATGGGAGCATGGGTGGATGGATAAATGCATGGGTAGATGGATGGGTGCAACAAGGGATCAAGTGTCCTCTTGTTGTAGTCTCTGGGATCATAGTCATGGTGCACTGTATGACAGATCATTGCCATAAAGTGCACCATAACACTGACCCCAGAGACTGTAGGAAAAGGACACTTGATCCCTTGCTGCAATCTCTGGATGTAGCAGATGCGATCGATCATCGTGGGACCTTCGTTGTGGACAACTTCGGAGGGGATCAAGCGTCGTGGGACCTTCGTTGTGGACTACGTCAGATCTTTATAATAAAGATGGAGTCCAAATTTTGTTTGTATTTTTTTTTTTTCAAATAAAAAGATTTTTCTCTGTGTGGTGTATTTTTTGACTATTTACTAGAGATTCCTAGTGGCCAGATATAACATTGGCCCGACATTATGAATCTCGGGCTTAGTGAAAGCTGCCAATAAAAAAATCTGGCATTAACCCCTTTATTACCCAGTTTGCCACCGGCACCAGGGCAACTGGAAGAGCCTGGGTACAGCGCCAGAAAATGGCACTTCAATGAATGCGCCATTTTCTGGGGCAGCTGCGGGTAGCAATTCGCAGCATGGGGGGCCTAGAATGATTGGGCCTCTCCATGCTGAGGATTCCAGCCCTCAGCTGCCAAGTTGTACCTGGCTGGACCAAAAATATGGTGGAACCCCACATCATTTTTTTTTCTAAAATCAGTTCTAGAAATAAAAAAAAAGGCCTTCCCTGTATTTTTAATAGCCAGCCAGATACAACTTGGCAGCTGGGGAGCTGTAATCCTCAGCGTGGAGAGAGCGAAATGTTGTGGGCCCCCCACGCTGCAAATTGCAACCCACAGCCACCCCGGAAAATAGTGCATTCATTAGAGGCACCATTTTCTGGTGCTGTACCCCAACTCTTACAGTTGCCCTTGTGCTGGTGGCAAACGGGTTCTCCATACGCGACATGGTGTTCGCTAACAATTTCAATGAAAAAGTAGCTCCAATTGTTAGCGGAATCCATGTCATGTATGGAGAGCCCCCTCCCTGTGTGTCTGAACATTGGAGCTCCCCCACAAGTGACCCCATTTTGGAAACTAGACCCCCCAAGTAACTTATCTAGATGCATAGTGAGCACTTTGAACCCCCAGGTGCTTCACAAATTAGTCCATAAAAGGACAAAAAAGAATTTTTGTGAAAAAAAAAGTACCGTATACACTCGTGTATAAGCCGACCCGTGTATAAGCCGACCCCCCTACTTTTGCCCCCAAAACCTGGGAAAATCTATTGACTCGTGTATAAGCCGAGGTGGACCCCAGCACAGGTATACAGCCCCCAGCAGTGTGGTATATAGCAGCCCCAGAGGTATATACAGCAGCCCCAGTGGTAGTATACATGCAGCCCCAGTAGTATATACAGCCCCAGTGGTATATACAGCCCCAGTGGTAGTATATGCAGCCCCAGTGGTATATACAGCCCCAGTGGTAGTATATGCAGCCCCAGTGGTATATACAGCCCCAGTGGTATATACAGCCCCAGTGGTAGTATATGCAGCCCCATTGGTAGTATATGCATCCCCAGTGGTATATACAGCCCCAGTGGTATATACAGCCCCAGTGGATAGTATATGCAGCCCCAGTGGTAGTATATACAGCTCCAGTGGTAGTATATGCAGCCCCAGTGGTATATACAGCCCCAGTGGTATATGCAGCCCCAGTGGTAGTATATGCAGCCCCAGTGGTAGTATATGCAGCCCCAGTGGTAGTATATGCAGCCCCAGTGGTATATACAGCCCCAGTGGTAGTATATGCAGCCCCAGTGGTAGTATATACAGCCCCCGTGGTAGTATACAGGGCCCCAGAGGTATATACAGCCCCAGTGGTAGTATATGCAGCCCCAGTGGTAGTATATACAGCTCCAGTGGTAGTATATGCAGCCCCATGGTATATACAGCCCCAGTGGTATATGCAGCCCCAGTGGTAGTATATGCAGCCCCAGTGGTAGTATATGCAGCCCCAGTGGTAGTATATGCAGCCCCAGTGGTAGTATATGCAGCCCCAGTGGTAGTATATGCAGCCCCAGTGGTATATACAGCCCCAGTGGTATATACAGCCCCAGTGGTAGTATATGCAGCCCCAGTGGTAGTATATACAGCTCCAGTGGTAGTATATGCAGCCCCAGTGGTAGTATATGCAGCCCCAGTGGTAGTATATGCAGCCCCAGTGGTATATACAGCCCCAGTGGTATATACAGCCCCAGTGGTATATACAGCCCCAGTGGTAGTATATGCAGCCCCAGTGGTAGTATATGCAGCCCCAGTGGTATATACAGCCCCAGTGGTATATACAGCCCCAGTGGTAGTATATGCAGCCCCAGTGGTAGTATATACAGCCCCAGTGGTAGTATATGCAGCCCCAGTGGTAGTAAACAGCCCCCCTCCTTATTATGGGTCCCCCAGCAGAAATAAACAGCCCCCCCTCCTTATCATGTCCCCCCCAGGCTGCGGCAGCTGTGAAAATAACAAACACTTTATAGATCACCTTCCGGCGCAGCTCCTCCGGTCCTTCGCTCCTCCGCTCGCCGGCTTCTTCTTCCTTCTGGTGTCGGCTTCTGTGACCGCGCGCAGGAAATGACGTCATCTCCTGCGCCCGGTCACATGACACCGGCACAAGAAGGAAGAAGAAGCCGGCGAGCGGAGGAGCGAAGGACCGGAGGAGCTGCGTCGGAAGGTGATGTATAAAGTGTTTGTTATTTTCACAGCTGCCGCAGCCTGGGGGGACATGATAAGGAGGGGGGGCTGTTTATTTCTGCTGGGGGACCCATAATAAGGAGGGGGGGCTGTGTATTGCAATATGCACGGCATCCCCCCGCCGCTGATGGGCGGGGGGATGCCTTGCATATTCATTGCACTAATGAGGCGGCCCCACGTGACCGCCTGCGGTCACTGCGGCCCCCTCCTGCCTCCTCCAGCCACTGGTCACAGCCCCCCCCCACAGCATACCATATGACTCGTGTATAAACCGAGGGGGGGACTTTTCAGCCCAATTTTTGGGCTGAAAAACTCGGCTTATACACGAGTATATACGGTAATTTTTCATTTTTACGGATCAATTTGTGAAACATCTGGGGGTTCAAAGTGCTCACTATGCATCCAGATAAGTTCCCTAGGGGGGTCTTGTTTCCTAAATGGGGTCACTTGTGGGGGAGCTCCAATGTTTAGGCACAGAAAGACTCTCCAAACGCAACATGGTGTCCACAAACAATTTGAATGGAAAATTAGCTCAAATTATTAGCGGACACCATGTCGCATATGGAGAGCCCCTGTGTGCCTAAACATTGTAGCTCCCCCACAAGTGACCCCATTTTGGAAACCAGACCCCCCCAGGGAACTTATCTAGATGGGTGGTGAGCACTTTGAACCCCCAGATGTTTCACAAATTGATCCGTAAAAATGAAAAAGTACTTTACTTTTGTTTTCACAAAAATGTTCTTTTAGCCTAAATGTTTTCATTTTCACATGGCAACAGGATAAAATGAATCCTAAAATGTGTTGGGCAATTTCTCCTGAGTACACCGATACCTCATGTGGTCATAAACCACTGTTTGGGCGTACGACAGGGCTCAGAAGGGAAGAAGCGCCATTTCACTTTTTGAATGGAAAATTAGCTCCAAAAGTCAAATGGCGCTCCTTCCCTTCTGAGCCCTGCCGTGCGCCCAAACAGTGGTTTATGACCACATATGAGGTATCGGTGTACTCAGGAGAAATTGCCCAACAAATTTTAGGATGCATTTTATCCTGTTGCCCATGTGAAAATGAAAGAATTGAAAAAGAACATTTTTGTTGGAAAAATTAAAATGTCCATTTTTTGTTTCCACTTTGCTTTAGTTCCTGTGAAGCACCTGAAGGGTTAATCATCTTCTTGAATGTAGTTTTGAGTAGCTTGAGGGGTGCAGTTTTTGGAATGGTGTTACTTTTGGGTGTTTTCTCTCATGTACACCCCTCAAAGGGACTTCAAATGTGATGTGGTCACTAAAAAAATGGTTTTGTAAATTTTTCTAGAAAAATGAGAAATTGCTGATGAACTTTGACCCCTTATAACTTCCTAACAAAAAAATTATTTTCCAAAATTGTGCTGATGTAAAGTAACATGTGGGAAATATTATTTATTAACTATTTTGTGGCACATAACTCTGGTTTAGCAGGATAAAAATTAAAAATTTGAAAATTGCAAAATTTTTACCAAATTTTTGTTTTCACAAATAAACGCAAAAATTATCTCCCTAAATTTAATACTAACATGAAGCCCAATATGTCACGAGTTTTTCTGATTTTATGTCCTATTTCGGTGAATCTCGACCTGAGCCCCACCTACCAAACTACCAGACAAATGATTTGATAAATCTCTGAGGCGTTCTAGAAGAGACAGTAACACCGCGGATCTCATTGTAACACACTGTCAGCTATGACCAAAGACGCAGATTGGCAAAGTGAAATATTCACAAGGCCAAATACTAAGACATTAGACAGCCATGTTTGAGTAGTCAAACACCAAAGTGGATACCATAATGGGACAGAAAGAACATGAATGCAATGTGGGTGATATTTTCTTTTTTTTTTTTTTTTTTTTTACAGGAAAAAATGAAAAAAATGAAAGCAGACACCCAAATAAATGAGCTGAAGAAACAACTGGAAGATGGAGAAAATGAAAAAGGGACACTCAAACAAGAGCTCGAGCAGGTAGGGGATCATCTAGTGAAATAGGATAGGTCTGATCTTTTTTTTTTGTTCCGAACAATGCACTAGGTCTTAATTTCGGGGGATGTCTTACAGCAATCGGTGACATAGAAATACCTGCTGTCACTCTCAGGTCAGGAGAGCCGCCGAGGATTGCTGAAATAAGCCATCCCTCTGTTCTCTCCCTTCACTTGTAATGGGGTTAGTGAAAGGGTTAGTACAAGCCAACATCGCTCTATGTAGACGTCTGGTGTTTGCTGCAGGGACCGCCGGGTTGCTTGTGCAGAGTAGCTGCTGACCGGTGGAGGAAGCCGAGAATAAAGAAACCAAGTTCAAACCGAGTAAATGAATGACAAGAACAGCGCTAGAAACATAGGGATATCTGGGTCAGAGCCCGGAGAATGTGATGTTACCCCTCTATAAATCACTTGTAAGGCCACATCTAGAAGAGTTATGGTACCTTTACACGCCGCGACGGCAGGCTGGATACATCCCGCTACTTCACGTGCACGAGCACGCTCAAACGGTTACAAACGCTCCACGCATCACCTTTACACGCCGCGACAAGATGCGCTACGCCACGCTACATCTATAGCTAGCTACATCGCCGGGTGTCTCAAGTAGCCAGCTGTAGCTCATTTACACACTGCTACAACCAGCTACTATGGGCGGACCTGGTGCAGCAGGGACAGCACATAGGCGTGCTACAATTGTGGATTACGAGACGTCCGTACGCTGATAGGACAAAGCAATAATACCATGATTGGCCAGGCATCTCAGGAGGCTGATTAATACTTGACGCTCGAGCAATTGTGTAGTGTGACTCGTCAGCTCCTTAAATATGCCGCCCTGTGCGGCGACAACCAATCGCAACGCACCATCTTCCACCAATGATCGCACATGGGGCGCGGTAACACGGAGCCAGGGTCACGCCTTAGCTACATCGCAGGCTGTCCCGAGTTCCCTTCCGTTGCTTCTTTACACGCCGATACAGCTCGCTACCATCGGCGTTGTAGCCATCAGTTTTCGAGCAGAGCTAGGAAACAGATGTATCTGTTGCCGGCTGTATCGTCACGTCTTCAGACGCCGCTACGACGGGCTACATTGGCGCTACAAGCTACATTTGTAGCCTGTAGCGGGATGTATCCAGCCTGCCGTCGCGGCGTGTAAAGGTACCATTAAAGTGTAGCAACTTGATCATTGTACAATAGAGAAGGCCTCTCCGATAATGAGAGATTATGAAAGTTGGACTTGTTTAGGTTAAAGAAAAAGACGCATGTTGGTGAATATAAAGGACTGGCATATGATTTATTCCTTCCAAGGACCTTGTAAAGGACCAACAACAGTCATTACTTGTGGAGAAAGGGAGATTCTGGCATCCTACATAGGAAAGGGTTCTTTACAGTTAGAGCGGTCAGAGTGAGGAATGCCCGATGGCAGACACTATAACGGCTTTTATACAAGGGCTGGAAGATTTTCTTACAACAAACAATATTGGGGGTTGTGGGGGAAAGAATAACAGCCCCTCTCTGGCGCCTCCTTATCGCTAGGACAATCAGGGATTTGACCGAGAATAAGGAAGGGCCGCAGTTGCCCTGTAAGTGCTGCTTTATTAAGGCGTTCAGTGAGGGGTGCTGTATATATATATCACCAGTCAAGGCCAGGAATATATAATAACCCTTCAATCCATCACTGTCCAACGCTCCCCAATAACACAAGCACAAAATGCCGCCACTAGTTCCTTGTTCGATATAAGCTCGGTCCGTGATCGGGATTATATCAGGGCCAGAAAACAACCCAAGTAGCGTATATTAAACGAGCACATGGACATGGGGCTCTTGGATTGAGATAAAAGAACAACCCAGAATTAAATAATGTATTTAACCCCTTCCCGACCTATGACGTTATAGAGACGTCATGAAAGTCGGTGTGTTCCCGACCTATGACTTCTCTATAACATCATGGCTTCTTTGCAGTCCTGCAGCTCCGGTGACTGGCTCAGTGACAAGCTGCAGGATCGCAAGGACCTATGCTTTAGCCCGGGGGGGTGGCTTAGCACCCCCGTGGCTAAAGTCGCTCTGAGTGGCAGTTGAAAGTGAAACTGCCGATCAGAGAGAATCAGAGGGATTCACCACTCCAAATCTGATTGGAGATCTCCAATCAGATCTGGAGGGGCGGATCGGCGGGTGCCCTCCCCCTCCTCCCGCTCCAGGGCTCATCAGGGGTTCCCCTGTGCCTCTCATCTGCCCTCTCCCTACTATAATCTATCTGTTGGCGGGCTGCACCCGCCAGTCAGTCTCATCAGCCTCCTCCCTCCTCAGCCTCACACCTGTTCGGCCCCCCACCTCCAGCCCTATGTCCTGTGTTCCCCCCACCTCTTCCGGAAGGCTTCACCCGCCAGTGCACCTGCCGGTCAGCCTCCTCTATTCCGGTGTGGTCCCCTCCTCCTCTCCCGGGCTCTTCCTCCTCACTGGTGGATCGTGAGTGAGGTAAGTATGAATGGATGGATAGGTGGATGGATGGATGGATGGGTGCATGCATGGGTGGATGGATAGGTGCATGCATGGGTGGATGGGTGCATGGATGGGTGCATGCATGGGTGGATGGATAGGTGCATGCATGGGTGGATGGATAGGTGCATGCATGGGTGGATGGATAGGTGCATGCATGGATGGATGGGTGCATGCATGCATGGGTAGATGTATGGGGCATGGATTTGTGCATGGATTGATGTGTGCATGCATGGATGTGTGCGTGCATGGATGTGTGTGCGCGTGGATGGCTCTGCGTGCATGGATGTGTGCATGCATGGATGGATGAGTGCGTGGATGGATGGATGTGTGCGTGGATGGATGTGTGCATGGGTGGATGTCTGCATGCGTGGATGTGTGCGTGCGTACATGGATGGGTGCATGCGTGGATGGGTGCATGTGTGGATGCATGCATGGATGGATGGGAGCATGGGTGGATGGATAGATGCATGGGTAGATGGATGGGTGCAATAAGGGATCAAGTTTCCTCTTGTTGTAGTCTCTGGGATCATAGTTATGGTGCACTGTATGACAGATCATTGTCATAAAGTGCACCATAACACTGACCCCAGAGACTGTAGGAAGAGGACACTTGATCCCTTGCTGCAATCTCTGGATGTAGCAGAGGCGATCGATCATCGTGGGACCTTCGTTGTGGACAACTTCGGAGGGGATCAAGCGTCGTGGGACCTTCGCTGTGGACTACGTCAGATCTTTATAATAAAGATGGAGTCCGAATTTGGTTTGTATTTTTTTTTCAAATAAAAAGATTTTTCTCTGTGTGGTGTATTTTTTGACTATTTACTAGAGATTCCTAGTGGCCAGATCTAACATTGGCCCGACATTATAAATCTCTGGCTTCGTGCCAGCTGCGAATAAAAAAATCTGGCATTAACCGCTTTATTACCCAGTTTGCCACTGGCACCAGGGCAACTGGAAGAGCCTGGGTACAGCGCCAGAAAATGGCACTTCAATGAATGCGCCATTTTGTGGGGCAGCTGCGGGTTGCAATTCGCAGCATGGGGGGCCTAGAACGATTGGGCCTCTCCATGCTGAGGATTCCAGCCCTCAGCTGCCAAGTTGTACCTGGCTGGACCAAAAATATGGTGGAACCCCACATCATTTTTTTTTCTAAAATCAGTTCTAGAAATAAAAAAAAAGGTCTTCCCTGTATTTTTAATAGCCAGCCAGATACAACTTGGCAGCTGGGGAGCTGTAATCCTCAGCGTGGAGAGAGCGAAATGTTGTGGGCCCCCCACGCTGCAAATTGCAACCCACAGCCACCCCGGAAAATAGTGCATTCATTAGAGGCACCATTTTCTGGTGCTGTAACCCAACTCTTACAGTTGCCCTTGTGCTGGTGGCACACGGGTTCTCCATACGCGACATGGTGTTCGCTAATAATTTCAATGAAAAAGTAGCTTCAATTGTTAGCGGAAACCATGTCATGTATGGAGAGCCCCCTCCCTGTGTGTCTGAACATTGGAGCTCCCCCACAAGTGACCCCATTTTGGAAACTAGACCCCCAAGGAACTTATCTGATGCATAGTGAGCACTTTGACCCAGTGCTTAAATTAGTCCCAAAAGGAAAAAAAGATTTTGTGAAAAAAGTATTTTCATTTTACGGATCATTTGTGAAACATCTGGGGGTTCAAATTGCTCACTATGCATCTAGATAAGTTCCCTAGGGAGGTCTTGTTTCCTAAATGGGGTCACTTGTGGGGGAGCTCCAATGTTTAGGCACAGAAAGACTCTCCAAACGCAACATGGTGTCCACAAACAATTTGAATGGAAAATTAGCTCAAATTATTAGCGGACACCATGTCGCATATGGAGAGCCCTGTGTGCCTAAACATTGTAGCTCCCCCACAAGTGACCCCATTTTGGAAACTAGACCCCCCAGGGAACTTATCTAGATGGGTGGTGAGCACTTTGAACCCCCAGGTGCTTCATAAATTGATCCGTAAAAATGAAAAAGTACTTTTCTTTTCACAAAAATGTTCTTTTAGCCTAAATGTTTTCATTTTCACATGGCAACAGGATAAAATGAATCCTAAAATGTGTTGGGCAATTTCTTCTGAGTACACCGATACCTCATGTGGTCATAAACCACTGTTTGGGTGTACGACAGGGCTCAGAAGGGAAGGAGCGCCATTTCACTTTTTGAATGGAAAATTAGCTCCAAAAGTCAAATGGCGCTCCTTCCCTTCTGAGCCCTGCCGTGCGCCCAAACAGTGGTTTATGACCACATATGAGGTATCGGTGTACTCAGGAGAAATTGCCCAACAAATTTTAGGATGCATTTTATCCTGTTGCCCATGTGAAAATGAAAGAATTGAAAAAGAACATTTTGTTGGAAAAATTAAAACGTCCATTTTTTGTTTCCACTTTGCTTTAGTTCCTGTGAAGCACCTGAAGGGTTAATCATCTTCTTGAATGTAGTTTTGAGTAGCTTGAGGGGTGCAGTTTTTGGAATGGTGTCACTTTTGGGTGTTTTCTGTCATGTACACCCCTCAAAGGGACTTCAAATGTGATGTGGTCACTAAAAAAATGGTTTTGTAAATTTTTCTGGAAAAATGAGAAATTGCTGATGAACTTTGACCCCTTATAACTTCCTAACAAAAAAATTATTTTCCAAAATTGTGCTGATGTAAAGTAACATGTGGGAAATGTTATTTATTAATATTTTGTGGCACATAACTCTGGTTTAGCAGGATAAAAATTAAAAATTTGAAAATTGCAACATTTTCAAAATTTTTACCAAATTTTTGTTTTCACAAATAAACGCAAAAATTATCTCCCTAAATTTAATACTAACATGAAGCCCAATATGTCACGGGTTTTTCTGATTTTATGTCCTATTTCGGTGAATTTCGACCTGAGCCCCACCTACCAAACTACCAGACAAATGATTTGATAAATCTTTGAGGCGTTCTAGAAGAGACAGTAACACCGGGGATCTCATTGTAACACACTGTCAGTTATGACCAAAGGCGCAGATTGGCAAAGTGAAATATTCACAAGGCCAAATACTAAGACACTAGACAGCCATGTTTGAGTAGTCAAACACCAAAGTGGAGACCATAATGGGACAGAAAGAACATGAATGCAATGTGGGTGATATTTTCTTTTTTTTTTAACAGGAAAAAATGAAAGCAGACAATGAAATGAAAGAGCTGAGGAAAGATTGGGAAAATGAAAAAAGGACACTCAAACAAGACCTCGAGCAGGTAGGGGATCATCTAGTGACATAAGATAGGTCTGATCATTTTTTTTTTGTTCCGAACAATGCACTAGGGCTTAATTTCGGGGGATGTCTTACAGCAATCGGTGACATAGAAATACCTGCTGTCACTCTCAGGTCAGGAGAGCCGCCGAGGATTGCTGAAATAAGACATCCCTCTGTTCTCTCCCTTCACTTGTAATGGGGTTAGTGAAAGGGTTAGTACAAGCCAGCTTAGCTCTATGTAGACGTCTGGTGTTTGCTGCAGGGACCGCCGGGTTGCTTGTGCAGAGTAGCTGCTGACCGGTGGAGCAAGACGAGAATAAAGAAACCAAGTTCAAACCGAGTAAATGAATGACAAGAACAGCGCTAGAAACATAGGGATATCTGGGTCAGAGTCCGGAGAATGTGATGTTACCCCTCTATAAATCACTTGTAAGGCCACATCTAGAATGGTACCTTTACACGCCGCCACAACAGGATGGATACAACCCGCTACAGGCTACAAATGTAGCTTGTAGCGCCAATATCGCCCGTAGTAGCGGCGTGTGAAGACGGGACGACACAGCCGGCTACAGATACCTCTGTATCCGTGCACTGCCCATAAACATATGGCTACATCGCCGATTGTAGCGAGCTGTATCGGCGTGTAAAGACGTTACGGAAGGGAACTCAGGACAGCCTGCAATGTAGCTAAGGCGTGACCCTGGCTCCGTGTTACCACGCCCCATGTGCGATCATTGGTGGAAGCTGCTGCATGACGATTGGTAGTCGCTGCCTAGGGAGGCATATTTAAGGAGCTGACGAGTCACACTACACAATCGCTCGAGCGTGCTGTATTACTCAGCCTCCTGCGATGCCTGGCCAATCAGGATGTTATTGCTTTGTCCTATCAGCGTACGGACGGCTCGTACTCTCAATTGTGGCACGCCTATGTGCTGTCCCTGCTGCACCAGGTCCGCCCATAGTAGCTGGTTATAGCGGTGTGTAATTGAGCTACAGATGGCTACTTGCGACACCCGGCGATGTAGCTAGCTGTAGATGTAGCGTGGCGTAGCGCACCTTGTGGCGGCGTGTAAAGAGGGTGCGGTTCCCGTTGGTAACCGTTCGGCTGTGCTCGTGCACGTGAAGTTGCCGTTGGTATCCATCCTGTTGTGGCGGCGTGTAAAGGTACCAGAAGAGTTAAATTGTAGCAACTTGATCATTGTACAATAGAGAAGGCCTCTCCGATAATGAGAGATTATGAAAGATGGACTTGTTTAGGTTAAAAAAAAGACGCATGGTGGTGAATATAAAGGACTGGCATATGATTTATTCCTTCCAAGGACCTTGTAAAGGACCAACAACAGTCATTACTTGTGGAGAAAGGGAGATTCTGGCATCCCACATAGGAAAGGGTTCTTTACATTTAGAGCGGTCAGAGTGAGGAATGCCCGATGGCAGACACTATAACGGCTTTTATACAAGGGCTGGAGGATTTTCTTACAACAAACAATATTGGGGGTTGTGGGGGAAAGAATAACAGCCCCTCTCTGGCGCCTCCTTATCGCTAGGACAATCAGGGATTTGACCGAGAATAAGGAAGGGCCGCAGTTGCCCTGTAAGTGCTGCTTTATTAAGGCGTTCATTGAGGGGTGCTGTATATATATATATCACCAGTCAAGGCTAGGAATATATAATAACCCTTCAATCCATCACTGTCCAATGCTCCCCAATAACACAAGCACAAAATGCCGCCACTAGTTCCTTGTTCGATATAAGCCCGGTCCGTGATCGGGATTATATCAGGGCCAGAAAACAACCCAAGTAGCGTATATTAAACGAGTACATGGACAGGGGGCTCTTGGATTGAGATAAAAGAACAACCCAGAATTAAATAACGTATTTAACCCCTTCCCGACCTATGACGTTATAGAGACGTCATGAAAGTCGGTGTGTTCCCGACCTATGACTTCTCTATAACATCATGGCTTCTTTGCAGTCCTGCAGCTCCGGTGACTGGCTCAGTGACAAGCTGCAGGATCGCAAGGACCTATGCTTTAGCCCGGGGGGGTGGCTTAGCACCACCGTGGCTAAAGTCACTCTGAGTGTCAGTTGAAAGTGAAACTGCCGATCAGAGCGAATCAGAGGGATTCACCACTCCAAATCTGATTGGAGATCTCCAATCAGATCTGGAGGGGGCAGATCGACGGGTGCCCTCCCCCTCCTCCCGCGCCAGGGCTCATCAGGGGCCCCCCCGTGCCTCTCATCCGCCCTCACCCTACTATAATCTATCTGTTGGCGTGCTGCACCCGCCAGTCAGTCTCATCAGCCTCCTCCCTGCTCAGCCTCACACCTGTCCGGCCCCCCACCTCCAGCCCTATGTCCTGTCGCCCCCCCCCCCCCACCTCTTCCGGAAGGCTTCACCCGCCAGTGCACCTGCCGGTCAGCCTCCTCTATTCCGGTGTGGTCCCCTACTCCTCTCCCGGGCTCCTCCTCACTGGTGGATCGTGAGTGAGGTAAGTATGAATGGATGGATGGATGCATGCGTGGATGGATGGGTGCATGCATGGATGGATGAGTGCATGCATGGGTGGATGGGTGCATGCATGGGTGGATGGATGGGTGCATACATGGGTGGATGGATAGGTGCATGCATGGGTGGATGGATAGATGCATGGGTGGATGGATAGGTGCATGCATGGGTGCATGCATGCATGGGTAGATGTATGGGGGCATGGATTTGTGCATGGATTGATGTGTGCATGCATGGATGTGTGCGTGCATGGATGTGTGTGCGCGTGGATGGCTCTGCGTGCATGGATGTGTGCATGCATGGATGGATGGATGAGTGCGTGGATGGATGGATGTGTGCGTGGATGGATGTGTGCATGCGTGGATGTCTCTGCGTGCGTGGATGTGTGCGTGCGTACATGGATGTGTGCATGGATGGATGGGTGGATGGGTGCATGTGTGGATGCATGCATGGATAGATGGGAGCATGGGTGGATGGATAGATGCATGGGTAGATGGATGGGTGCAACAAGGGATCAAGTGTCCTCTTGTTGTAGTCTCTGGGATCATAGTCATGGTGCACTGTATGACAGATCATTGCCATAAAGTGCACCATAACACTGACCCCAGAGACTGTAGGAAGAGGACACTTGATCCCTTGCTGCAATCTCTGGATGTAGCAGAGGCGATCGATCATCGTGGGACCTTCGTTGTGGACAACTTCGGAGGGGATCAAGCGTCGTGGGACCTTCGTTGTGGACTACGTCAGATCTTTATAATAAAGATGGAGTCCGAATTTTGTTTGTATTTTTTTTTCAAATAAAAAGATTTTTCTCTGTGTGGTGTGTTTTTTGACTATTTACTAGAGATTCCTAGTGGCCAGATCTAACATTGGCCCGACATTATGAATCTCGGGCTTAGTGCCAGCTGCCAATAAAAAAATCTGGCATTAACCCCTTTATTACCCAGTTTGCCACCGGCACCAGGGCAACTGGAAGAGCCTGGGTTCAGCGCCAGAAAATGGCACTTCAATGAATGCGCCATTTTCTGGGGCAGCTGCGGGTTGCAGTTCGCAGCATGGGGGGCCTAGAATGCTTGGGCCTCTCCATGCTGAGGATTCCAGCCCTCAGCTGCCAAGTTGTACCTGGCTGGACCAAAAATATGGTGGAACCCCACATCATTTTTTTTTCTAAAATCAGTTCTAGAAATAAAAAAAAAGGCCTTCCCTGTATTTTTAATAGCCAGCCAGATACAACTTGGCAGCTGGGGAGCTGTAATCCTCAGCGTGGAGAGAGCGAAATGTTGTGGGCCCCCACGCTGCAAATTGCAACCCACAGCCACCCCGGAAAATAGTGCATTCATTAGAGGCACCATTTTCTGGTGCTGTACCCCAACTCTTACAGTTGCCCTTGTGCTGGTGGCACACGGGTTCTCCATACGCGACATGGTGTTCGCTAACAATTTCAATGAAAAAGTAGCTCCAATTGTTAGCGGAAACCATGTCATGTATGGAGAGCCCCCTCCCTGTGTGTCTGAACATTGGAGCTCCCCCACAAGTGACCCCATTTTCTGGTCATCATAATGGGAGACCCAGACAATGGGGTTTAGGGCACTGCCCTCCGGAGGTCACACTAGGTACTACAAGTTTGTAGACACCGCCTCCTCCGCTTATAAACCCCTACCGCAGGGAACATCCTCAGTTTTAAACTTAGTGTGCTCGGAGGATCACGCTTTGCTTGCACTTCACTGCATTCTCACAGCTTACGTGATGGCGTCTGAAGACAAGGTAAAATGGTTCCGGTCGGGACCTGCGACAGCCTCCCCGCTCACCCTTGTGGAACACGCAGGTGGAGGTACCGGAGGGCCTTGGGCCTGGACACTTTGTGTCCTCCCGGTACGCTGTTGCGCTCCTTTCCATCCCTCTCCGGGGGCCTCTGGAGAGTGGGAGATGGGAGCCTTGCACAGCTCCGCTCCGTCCGAGGCCTCCCTAAATGGTGCTTACAGACCGGACTGGAGCCAGCCCAGTCCGAGGCCTCCCTAAATGGTGCTTACACTCCGGACTGGTGCTGAACCCCCGTCCGAGGCCTCCCTAAATGGTGCTTACAGACCGGACCGGCACTGAGGCACTCGGTGTCTCCTGTGTGCCTGGGGGTAGTGTCTGTCACCTTATGTGGCCTGACACTCAGACCGCGCGTTACTCTTGGGTCCGCGGATCTGCGGGTGTACCCTGTGCTGGGGTCACCCTGGCTGACCGCCCTGTGTGTCACAGGGGCTGAGGCCGTGGGCTGCGTATGTTTGTTTGTGCATGCAGTCTGTGTATAGTATTTTACACTATTTCCCGCGCTGCGGGCTCCGGCACCTTCATGCTGAGGCTGCTTGGAGGATGGGAAGCTGCCCGTGCGGTGACGTCATCGATGGGCGTGTGTGTGTGTTTCCCGCGTGTTTTCGGCGCCGCCCACAGTTTCACTGTCGGCGGCCATCTTTACCCTCACTTCCCGGTTGGGATTTGTATGCAGCGTGCGCCTGCACTCCAGGGGAGACCGGAAACCGTCGCGGAGGTCACACACACACACCGCTTCCTCATACCGCTTTACTGCGGTCGGTAAGCCACCGGGACTCCCGGTTTTGTTGTCTGCAATTTGGCTTATTTTCCCCTACTGCGGCGATGTCCTCAGTTAGGAAGCGTGCTGCTAAGGCGGCAGATGCCACCATTACCTGTGCTACATGCAATGGAACACTGGTGGAGGGGTCCTGCAATAACTGCGGACGCCCAGAGGCCCGGACTGACACTGCTGAGTCAGCAGCTCCGGTGCTATACCCTGAGGTTCAGGTGATCTCAGGGCCATGGGAGACTCAGAATAAGATCAATGAATCTCTGTTGTCCCAGCTGTCCTCCATGTCGCAATCCCTGGAGGCACTTAATAGGAGGCTGGATAGCCCAGCTACTCCGTCCAGTTACCCCCGGGTGTCTCCCTCTTCTGCTGTGAGACCCCTTAAGCGGGCTCGTCGTGAGGAGTCACCCGAGCTCCAGGCTCTCTCTGAGGAGGAGCGTTCCTCTGATGGTGAGGACGTTGATGGGGGTTCAAATTTCGGGTCTGTGTCTATATCTGAACCACCAGACGGGGTGGAGGATCTGGTGTCCTCTATCAACGAGACCTTACGTCTCGTGACACCCCCTGAGGAGGTGACGGTACACCCGAAGGAGGTCTATCAATGGCTGCGGCCAGAGGCTAGATCAAGTGGCTCCTTCATGGACCACACGAATTTTGGAAGGGTGGTTAGAGCTCCCAGGTTACACCCTGGGCGGCGTTATGTCCGTAAAACCAAGGACAATCGCTTCCCCTTCCCCCAAGAGGTGCTTCAGGAGTGGTCGCAGTCCCCGAAGGTGGACGCTTCCATGACCAGGATTGCTGCACGCTCCCTTTTCTCTGCCTCTGATAGCTCCTCGCTGAAGGATGCGAGGTTGAGCAACTCGCCAAGTCTTCCTATGAGGCTGTGGGGTCTTCCTTTGCCCCTAATTTTGCCACGGTCTGGACCTTGCAAGCGATTACTACGTGCTTGGATGGTATCTCTGACCTGGCAAGATCCAGTCCAGAGGTCCTGGCACTTACCGAGAGGGCAAGGGCCTATGCGGACTACGCCAGGACGGCGACTCTGGAAACTGCCACTCGCTCAGCTGTGGCTTCGGCCAATGCGATAGCGATCCGCAGATTGTTGTGGCTGCGTCTTTGGGACTCAGATACCACATCCAAGAAGATTTTGCAGAATCTTCCGTTCGCTGGTGACAGGCTTTTTGGCACCGAACTGGACAAGCTGATAAAGGATTCTGCTGAGTCCAAGATACCGCAGAATAAACCTAAGCCACGGTATACCGTTAAAAGGAACCCAAAACAGTGGTCCTTTCGTTCCAGCTCGCGGTCATCAGCACCGTCCGCTCGCACGGACCGAGGGGGAAAGCCCGCTTCTCAGTGGCGCTCTAAGAGTCGTCCAAAGAAGCCGGCGGGGGCGGCAGCTGCCACCCCCAAACCCGCCTCTGCATGACTCGCTCTCCCTTCCTACCTCCCCACAGGTGGGGGGCCGCTTGTCTCGCTTTCAGGACAAATGGCTACTTCACGTTCAAGATCAGTGGGTTCGAGACGTGGTCTCGCGAGGTTACAGGATAGAGCTGACGTCAAAACCGATATCCCGATTCCATCGGTCGGTCCCATCACCAGAAAAGGCTCAGGCTTTTTACCTGGTGTTGGAGGGTCTCCGCAGAGACGGAGTGGTGATACCGGTGCCTTCAGGAGAGAGGTTCAGGGGTTTTTACTCCAACCTCTTTATCGTCCCGAAGAAGGACGGATCCTTCCGCCCGGTACTGGACCTGAAGTTGTTCAACCATCACGTGTTGGTTCGGAAGTTCCGCATGGAATCACTGCGCTCCGTGATCGCGGCTGTATCACAAGGCGTCTTCCTGGCGTCCATAGATATCAGAGACGCTTACCTTTATGTGCCCATTGCACCAGCTCATCAGCGCTGGCTGAGATTCGCAGTGGGGGAAGAACACTTCCAATTTGTGGCGCTGCCGTTCGGGTTGGCCTCGGCACCGCGGGTGTTCACAAAGGTGATGGCCTCTATGATGGCTCTCCTGCACGTGCAGGGACATGCCGTCATTCCCTATTTGGACGACCTACTGGTCAGGGCGCCATCAGAACACCTTTGTCAAGAGAGCCTGGATGTGACCATGCGGTCTCTGGAACAGTTCGGTTGGCTCCTCAATATTCAGAAGTCAACGCTAGTTCCGACCCAGTCTTTGACATATTTGGGCATGGACTTCAACACAGCCTCAGCCCTGGTGTCTCTGCCACGAGTCAAGCAGATGGCGATCCAATCAGGAGTGCAAGCAGTCCTCCTGTCACCACAATCATCCTACGGGTGTTGATGATGCTGGTGGGGCGCATGGTGGCAGCAATAGAGGCGGTGCCTTTTGCACAATTTCGCCTCCGTCCTCTCCAGCTGGAGATCCTCCGCAGGTGGGACAAAAGGTCGATTTCTCTGAATCGGCTGGTGACCCTTTCCCAACCGACCAGAGATTCCCTGCAGTGGTGGTTACAACCACACCACTTGTCTCGGGGCCGGTCCTTCATCAAACCGTCATGGTTAGTGGTGACCACCGACGCCAGTCTGAAGGGCTGGGGAGCGGTCTTCTTACACCACAGGGCCCAAGGCCTCTGGACTCGGTCGGAGTCGGCGTTGCAGATCAACGTGCTGGAGATCAAGGCGGTCTATCTGGCACTCCTGGCGTTTCAGAGATTCTTCTCAGGACAACCCATTCGGGTTCAGTCCGACAATGCGACGGCCGTCGCTTATATAAATCATCAAGGAGGAACCAGGAGTGCAGAGGCTCTGGCCGAAGTCCACCGCATCCTATCCTGGGCGGAGGACAACAACTGCCTGATCTCCGCAGTTCACATTCCAGGGGTCGAAAACTGGGAGGCCGACTATCTGAGCCGGCAGGGGATGGACGCCGGAGAGTGGTCTCTTCATCCGGACGTCTTCCGGGACATCTGCAGCAGATGGGGCACTCCGGACGTGGATCTGATGGCCTCACGGCTGAATCATCAGGTGCCGCAATACATGGCGAGGTCATGGGATCCCCAATCTCTGGGAGCGGATGCTCTGGTCCTGAATTGGTCCGGATTTCAGCTGCCGTATGTGTTCCCGCCTCTGGCTCTGATTCCCAGGGTGCTGTGGAAAATCAGGTCGGAGTGCAGGGTCGCCATTCTAGTGGCTCCAGATTGGCCCAGGAGGTCCTGGTATCCGGACCTGTGGCAACTGTCAGGCGGACACAGGTGGGCTCTTCCAGACCGCGCAGATTTACTCGCGCAAGGCCCATTCTTCCACCTCAATTCCAAGGCCCTCAGATTGACTGCATGGCTCTTGAGGCCTGGCTGCTGACATCCAGGGGTTTTTCCCCTACGGTGGTTGCCACTATGAATCGGGCTAGGAAGCCAGTCTCAAGGAAGATGTACCACAGGACGTGGAAAATCTTTTTTACTTGGTGTGCCTCTGGTGGACGGTCTCCGTGGCCCTTGTCCATCCCGACGTTGTTGGCTTTCCTACAGTCGGGTTTGGAATTAGGATTATCCCTTGGCTCCTTGAAAGGTCAAGTCTCAGCACTTTCAGTACTGTTTGACAGGCGATTGGCGCTTCTCCCGAAGGTCCGTCAATTTCTGCAGGGGGTGTCACGGATGGTTCCGCCCTACAAGAGACCTCTGGACCCTTGGGACCTCAACATGGTCCTGGCGGCATTACAGAGACCACCGTTTGAGCCGCTGAGAGATGTTTCTCTATCTCGCCTGTCTCAGAAAGTGGCCTTTCTGGTGGCAATCACGTCTCTGAGAAGGGTCTCAGAATTGGCTGCACTTTCGTGCAAGTCGCCCTTTCTGGTGGTTCACCAAGACAAGGTGGTGTTGCGTCCTCGGCCAGAATTCTTGCCGAAGGTGGTTTCAACTTTTCACCTGAACCAGGAGATTGTTCTCCCATCATTTTGCCCTGCT
>JARQOC010002990.1:0-20032 GCA_033576535.1 Allobates femoralis | reverse complement strand
ATGGTACCTTTACACGCCGCCACAACAGGATGGATACAACCCGCTACAGGCTACAAATGTAGCTTGTCGAGCCAATATTGCCCGTAGTAGCGGCGTCTGAAGACGGGACGACACAGCCGGCTACAGATACCTCTGTATCCGTGCACTGCCCATAAACATATGGCAACATCGCCGATTGTAGCGAGCTGTATCGGCGTGTAAAGAAGCTACAGAAGGGAACTCTGGACACCCGGCGATGTAGCTGCAATGTGGCTAAGGCGTCACCCATGCTGCGTGATACCGCGCCCCTTCAGCGATCATTGGTGGAAGATGCTGCGTTACGATTGGCCCTTGCCTCACAGCCCTCCATCTTGGATGAGCTGTCCCTTCAGCACTACACATACGCGCCGTATGCACGATCAGATAGTAGTACAATTACGCGGACACACACTTGAACGTAAAATCATAAATGGCCCATGATCTACATACAGTGTGCACATCCTATCAACATGAAAACGAATAATGCGGGACACAGCGCACAAGTGTGTGTTACGTACCGCTCTGGCTTATTGCACAGCAGCTGCCGTAGAAGTGTTCCGGGTCTGGCAGTGCGCGCAGCGC
This sequence comes from Allobates femoralis, assembly GCA_033576535.1. Taxonomy (NCBI): domain Eukaryota; kingdom Metazoa; phylum Chordata; class Amphibia; order Anura; family Aromobatidae; genus Allobates; species Allobates femoralis. Next base: position 19,432 of record JARQOC010002990.1, on the reverse strand, counting down.
GCACACAGATGCACACAATCCCATACCACATCGGAGGAGATTACCCAGTAGACAGATAAGAGCCGTGTTGTACGGACTGCACTGTGGGTCTTCTGCAGTAGGGGCCGCATAAGTGTGTCGGCCGAGTCACTGCGTGTTGGGCTACTTATAAAGGTGCGTCACCCCCACAGCGGTCGTAATGACGTCATGACGTTGGTTTCATTTTCACTCTGCCTGCAAGGTGCCAGCCCCGCCTCTGCACACACCATAGCAGTCATGGCAGCCGTGCACCGCGCCGCAACATGGGGGATGGCGGAGCTGATCATCCTCATTGATCATTGTGACCGTCGGGACTATTGGGGCCACCATCACCACCGCCACCCCAGGCTGCGCAATCGGTGCACCGTGCGGCGGATCCAGCGGGCCCTGCTCTGCCAACTGGGGGTACAGAGGACAGTAAAAGCGATCCAAAAAAAGATCGCTGACTTGAAGCACAAGTGCCCAGGTCGCATACTGGACATCCGTGCCAGGATTGCCAGGCTGCGTGGTGAGTAATTGTTGCCCCAAAACACACACCGCCACATGTGCATGTCCCACAATACACAAAAAATGATGGAAACATATGACAAGGGACAGTGTGGCCTACACAATCAAACACATCTTCACAGTGTTGTGCTCATCCAGTCAGGCCTAAAAATGTCTCACACGCACAGTCCATGCATACAACATGAGTGTATGCATCCAGCATCACCTGGTTGATGCTAAGTAAGGCTGGGGTCACACACACAGATATCTGCCCACATATTGTTTGCACATCTCTGTTTGCAGTCAAATCATGGTCACATGTTGACATTTGGAGAGAGCCTCAAAATGGAACAATGTGTCCATGCTTTCACTGCAACCAGAGATCTGTCAACAATATCTGGCCACATATCTGTGTGTGTGTGACCCCAGCCATAGCCGTCAAATACATACCCACACAAGCTCTTTGTAGGACAACAATGTGTAGGCATGATCTTATTACGTCTTTTATGTTCAAATTTCAAACTAGATGCTGAATCCTCATCAGAAGAAGGGCCCCATGCCCCACCCCCAGGTGGCCCATCAAGAACCCCACCACATCAGCCTCAAGTGGCACCCTTGTCCCCAGGGTCAACACCTTCCCCCGGGCCTCAGGAGCCAGACGTCCCGTCACCCACCGGGACAGAGGACGTGGAGGACCAGTCCGCACCTGGCAGCCCGCTGGAGTGTGACCAGCTGTCCCCATCTGCCTGGCTGCTGGAGGAACACATCAACTCCCCACAGGAGGGCGAGGAGCAGCAAGTACCTGGCGGCCCAGAGGAGTCTTTGCCCCGTAGCCCAGGACCACTGTTACCCCTGAACCACATAATGTGGCCACGGAGCCCCAGCCCGGGAGTAACACCACCTCCCACTGTCTCCAGCTCAGTGGCGAGTCCTGGGGTGACCATGTCCCCACACAGTGACTATGGTGGTAAGTGTGTTATGTTGCCACAGACACCCTGCACACTGTTGCTTCAATTTCATCTGGGGCCAAACAATTTATGTAAACAAAGTAAACCATGTTGGTTCTCCCTTTTTCCAGATGGTGAACGTGCGGGCTCATATGGATGGAGCTTGACCCCATCTCCCTCCCCGTCTGATGGTGAACTGGATTTGGAGGAACAGGGTAAGTGGATGGTTGCGGCCAGTCATGACTAACCATCAGCAGTGACGAGTGTGTACTAAAGTTTGTGTTTACTCCCAATACAGGTGCCCCTACCATGGAGGAATTCATCCAGGCCCATCAGGCATTTGTGGCCCGTTTGACCACGGCTCTACAGCGTGGCCTGCAGGACCTTGGCCGCCTGGCTCAAATGCTGGCGGACCTACACCCACACCATGGTTCACACCCATGAATTTGAGGGATGCATTGTATCCTGGCCAAACATGGCCCCACAAACAGTTGTCCTTGTTGGACCCTAAAATTTTCACACGTTGGCTTGTTGCCTTGCAAAAGTGAAAATATTGGTTTTTATTTTATTTTGCCCCCGTTGGGCTCTTTTCTTATAGTGTCCCACATTGGGACCATCACAAGTGTGGACTGGCTAGCCCCATCTGGCCTACAATCCCTATACTGTCCCACATTGGGACCATCACAAGTGTGGACTGGCTAGCCCCATCTGGCCTACAATCCCTATACTGTCCCACATTGGGACCATCACAAGTGTGGACTGGCTAGCCCCATCTGGCCTACAATCCCTATACTGTCCCACATTGGGACCATCACAAGTGTGGACTGGCTAGCCCCATCTGGCCTAAGCCTTCCTTGTATGATGGCAAATGTCTGTGACACATGTATGTTTACAATACAATGCTGTTCTAACTTTGTTATACGCTCCTTCATGTGACCTTACTAATATTTGGTGACCAAACCTCACCATAACCTAACTATGTGAGGCACATCACAACATCCCTTTGTGAATGTGCTAAGACATTCCAAATGAACCGATGGTGATCCTGCTGAGCGAGCACTGGCCCATATTGTGTGGCTTGGGGAAACCTATTATTGGCCACAATTACATTCACCCCCAAAAACCCACACAATCCTTATTCTGAAATGAATACACAATTGTGTTAATAAATAAAATTTATTCCAGCCTGGAATTTAAAATAAATTACAAATAATAGAATTTTAGTGGAAAAAAAAATTAAAAAAAAACCACTAATTTTGGCCAAAAATCAATCAACAAAATATACATATAAAACGCAATTCCTGAAATTATAAAGTCCAGACTGCCAATTCTGTGCATTGGCTACTAGTGTCCAAATTACTCCTCTTCTGTCGGCTCTGACAATGCCGCATCCCCCCTCCTCTGAGGGCAGCCCCGACCTGCCCCAGAACGTCTGGTTGAACGACGATGTGTTGAGGGGGGATGGGGTGACTGTGGCGGGGCCGGTCTTCTCACGGGCCGAGATGGGGCAGCTGGTGAAAGGGGCCACAAGGTGTGTTGCATGGGGGAGGGGACGTGGCAGCCCCATTGAAGGGCCCCATCATCGGCAGCATCAGCGGCATTGTGGAACACCCTCAGAAGGATCTTCTTCTGGAGCGGCTCCATCCCTCGCATTCTGTTGCTCATGTAGAGGGCGTCGGGGTCCATGTGGGTCCGTTGTTCATCCAACAACACGCGTCGGGCCCAGGTCGCCAGCTCCGTCTCAGGTGGTGCAGGACGTCGGCGGCGACGGATCCCGGAGCTGGGACCTGGGCCTGGACCCACATCACTCGCCGCGCCCTCCTGCTCAGCCCCAGATGTCATGGGCTGAGCATCATCAGCAACAGAATCCTCGGCAATGGAGCCGTCCTCTTCTGGGGCCTGTGGGTGGGGAAAAAATAAAAAAAAAATCCATTAGTGGAGGCTATATCAACTGTATACATTCACAACAGGACTCTGGTAAGTCATGGAAGGAGGGCAGATAGATTGACACCCCAAGGTGTGCCGCAGCAAGGAGGTAAATATGGCAACACATTTGGTGTGAAGGATTTATCGAAGCACACATGTGAAGGAAACATTGTGGCCCACCACTGTCACACAATTACCCATCTCCTGTGGCGCAGGTGGTGATGCAGCCGGGCCTACATGGGACGCAGCAACGGGGCAGTTGGTGGTCGTTCGATGCGGGCGAACCTCGCCCAGGATGAAGGTGAACAGGGGATAGTACCATAGGGTAGGTGATGGTACCTCCTCTGCTCCAGCCCCTGAGCGACGACGCTGGTACAGAATGTGAGCCCGCATGAACGCCGACCTCATGTTTTTGATCTTAAGTGCCACCATAGGCTGGTCCCACGTCTTGCCTACCCTTGGCTCCAAGCGATTTGCCAGAGCCACAAGACTCCTGTAGGCCTCGGCCCTCGCTGCCCGATTTTTATATTCGGGCAGCGAGCTGCGCCACAAACATTCGTGCCGCTGATACTCTGTGAGAAGCTGGGATTCCAATTCCACAGTACCCGTCGGCATCTGCCGATGAAAAATTAACAAAAAAAGAAACAGTCACAACACAAGGCATACCGACATTTCAAAACTTGCCACAATCATACACATAATCATTAACTTTCTACAGTGATCATCTATGCAGCTATTTTGTGGAGTGAAACTGGCCATGAGTGTGCCATTTTCTCAATCTCAGACCGCTACTAACTCAAACACATGTATGCAGCCAATATCAAGCACCGGATATCGGTGTCCACCTACAGATGTTTCAAACATGATTTCTGTCCCCAATGTACCTATTGCAACACACCTTGACACGGTGTGTGCGTACATACCTGTAGAGGGCAACATGTGACCTAACACGTTGTGTGCTAACTAGTACCTGGCCAGTGTCCACAATGGTAAGGGGTCACTATATCAGAAAGGCGGGCTGGGTGTGTGCCAACACTGCACATACTACATGTAATGTGCACCCAGATGATCATGTAGGTGTTCCTCCAGACGTGGAAGTCCCATTTTAACACATGTACCCAACATCCCTGGAATGTCCGCCACAATTCTACCACCCCTGAAATGTTGATGTGAAGTACCAGCCAAAGAAATAACAGCGTGCTCTTTTACCATTGCCAAAAAGCAGAAGGTGCAATACATACTTACACTATATAAGTAGAGGCACTACCTGGCTACTGGGCGACACAGAATAAGGTTCACATATTTAATATTACGTGTTCAATATTTGCATGCCGCTTCAAACATGGCCATACACACATCGCCTAAGCTGCCTGTGCCAGAACCAGCTGCGTTCATTACATTTTCTTACAAACCGCTAAAGAGGCTTACCGTCAGAGCAACAGAAGTCAAACAGGACACTAGTAGCTCAATGCACATCGACGTCTGGACACGGAGCAGTGGCCATTGACCTGCCTTTATAGTCCGGGACACCAATCACAGCGGACACAATAATGCACATCCTGAAGGGGCACCTGGGTGCGGATTTGCCTTCCGCTAATTGGTGGAGATCGCTGAATCGTGATAGGTTGGCGGCCCTTTAAAAGTTGGCCATCCCGCCAAACATTACGCTTGCTGGCCAGACCCATTAGGTAAGTTTTTGTGGACACACATGGAATTGGCGCAGGGTGGGGTGCATATGTTGATGTTCTTGGAGAGCGCCGGAGACTGGTGTAGCGGCCGATATAGGGGTTTGTATTGTAGGGGACGACATATAGTGTAGTGTGTGGGTTAGGATACGGCATTTTGTGTGGGCCTTGACACTTTTGTTGAGATACATTGCTGTGTTTGTTTGCAGACAACATACAGGAGAATGGATGCATGACTGTAGACGGAACTGTGTCACTCATGTCGACTGGATCGATTTCTGCATACTGGTTGTGGCCAATGGAGACTGTGTTCAACGGGAATGGGATGACACAGGGCTTTGAGGTGTTGGGCGCCAGACATGGCATACATGTGTATTTAAAATGACACCTTCAAAAACCAATTACACCATGGGTAACCATCCGCAGTCATGTGCAATGTTGTTTGGTTCATGTAGCCTTCCTCAACCTTCCATATCGGGGTACGTCACATTCGTTATTCTTCTCATTTTTACTGTAATCAATTGACATTATGGGCTGTGTAATGGATTATGGGACCTGTTTGACCAACATTATTGGTGACACATGTCCCTTTCTAACTCACCTAGGTGCAGATGTGTGAATTTTGGGAGCTCCCATTGACGTTGATGTAGAGGAGGCCACTCTCAATCGCCGTGTGCCATGTTGTTTGGGGTGACTACTGGGTGTTTGCCGTCCTTGCTTCAGGGTTGTGTTTTGGGCCCACACAAGAGATCCCATCCTCTTGGCTATAGTGTGTAATGGAAAAGAGGTGTGGGTTGCTGAACCTGCTGACTTGCACACATTTTGGTCTATGTACTCATGTTGTGCTTTCACATCTACAGGTGCTGATATTGAGGATGCAGAATATCCATGACCGCAATGTTATCGTGGCTCTTGCGTTGGTGGAAGAGCAAATGTGGTATCAGGATCGGTATGAAAGGTTGATGAGGCGCAGACAGCGGCGGATGTGGACCCGTGATTGGCTTCTGAGGCGGGAAACCCGGGGCCACATGCAGCTGTTGCGGGAGCTGGAGCTTAACTGTCCTGATGATTACCGAAACTATCTCCGTATGCCCGAGGACTGTTTCACCTTCCTATTGGAGCGTGTTGGGCCAATGATAGCGCGTCAGGACACTATAATGCGCCCATCAGTATCAGCTGCTGAGCGGTTGGCGATCACTTTGCGGTTCCTGGCTACAGGGCAGTCCATGACATCCCTCACATACGTGTCACGTGTCTCCCTGCCCCTGCTGAGCCGCCTGATCCCTGAAACGTGTTGGGCCATCTGGAGAGCTCTGCAGCCAGCCTACATGAAAATGCCATTAACCGCTGCAGAATGGCTGGAAGTGGGCCAAGGGTTTGAAACCCGGTGGAACTTCCCCAACTGTGGCGGGGCATTGGATGGTAAGCACGTGAGGATTACCAAACCTGCCCACTCTGGCTCTTTGTATTACAATTACAAAGGGTATTGTAGTATAATCCTCATGGCTGTAGTAGATGCCAACTATGAGTTCCTCTACGTGGATGTTGGAATGCCTGGTCGCAACTCAGATGGGGGGGTGTTTGCCCTAAGCTCCTTGGCAACACTACTAGGGAATGGTGGGCTAAACTTACCCTCAAATGAGCACACGACCGAACATCTCAACTTTGCGTTTGTGGCGGATGAAGCATTCCCACTTCAGGAACACCTACTGCGGCCATATCCCCAGAGGGCCCTTACTTCTGCGAGACGCATTTTCAACTACCGGCTATCCCGGGCCCGCCGAGTAGTTGAAAATGCGTTTGGGATAATGGCCAATAGATTCCGGATTTTTCATACACCTATACATATGAAACCGGAGTCTATTGACGCGGTAGTGGTGGCCTGCTGTGTGCTACATAACTTCCTGCGTCGTAGGGATAGGGCATCATACACGCCAGGAGGTTATGTAGATAATGCAGACGCTACAACAGGGGAGCTCCGTCCAGGGTCTTGGCGTGATGAGGCCCATGTGATTGTGCCACTCCAGCCGCAGAGCCATGGCCGCACTCGGCAGGAGGCCAGGGACAGTAGAGAAGCTTACTGCTCCTACTTCAATGGGTCTGGTGCAGTGAGCTGGCAGGACCAGGCCATATAATGTGGCTGGCTCTGGGAGTTGCTTTTTGTGTTTTCAATGAAGGTGACAGCAGGTTAGCTGCACCCCTTTAATGTTTGGTTGACCTTTTCCATTCTCTTTGTTTTCATTATGTGCATGAGTTTTCATTATGTAGTTATTTAGTTAGTTAGTTTAGGTTATTTTTGTATTTTTTCCATGCACAGTTTGCAATGTGTGGTGATTTGCTTATCCATTGAATTTGCCTGATGAATGTCACCTGCTCTTGAATTCTACAATGTTTTTACTTTATGTATATTTTGTTTGCACAAGACAAGGTCAAGATTCATGCAATATATTAAACCTTTTTCTGTTGGATCCAACATAATCTGTGTGAGCCTGATTACTTGGTGGAGGAGGGCAATGTGATGCAGGGTTGGGTGGGGGCCTGGGATGTCATAGCCACCTATTGGCTGGGATTGTGCACACAATATGTGTGGGTAGCCATGTTTTTCTGAAAGTCTTTTGCCCAACAGTGTTTGTGGCCATTGTGCGTACATGATCCTTTATTTTGTTGTAGGCAGAGGGTCCCCTGCACACAGCACATTGATGCAGGACATATTCTTGTCAGGTGTTTGCTAATACACTGTCACACAGATCTTTGACTTGGTGCCTTGGAAGCTGATCCACTACATTCACATCTGTCAGCACATATATTAAACCCCATTCAGCCTGTATACATACACATACTTCGCCACAGTTGTCACAGATTTTTGACAGAAAACGCACATACTGTCTTTTGTAAGACGCTAATGTGTGGCACACAAACGCACCTCAGTTCAATCTGCACACGCGGCTGTCACAAGCGCTGATCGTGCGTGACACGGCAAACACTTGTACTACGCACACATAGCCCCGGACCGCTACTTTCATACACACGGGATATGTGACTGGCCACCGCTCTAGCGTGACCCATTACCATCGATTTGGATGCATTCGCCAGGCTCCGCCATGTCACAAAGCGCTTATTCCGTGCCACACTCCGTTCACTAGTACGGCACGTCTCGTCCATCCGCCCTTTCCGTCGTGCCCAATCACAACTCCGTAGTGTTGGCCAATGGTTGTGGTTTGGGCGCGGCGTACAGGTCTGTGGCACGCCTATTTGTTTTACGTCCTGCCTTTGTTGCTCCCAGATCACTCTGTGGTGGCTGTGTGTAAAGCTGGTACGCTGAGCTACAGACGGCTACTTGCGACACCCGGCGATGTATGTAGCTGTAGATGTAGCGTAGCGTAGCGCACCTTGTGGCGGCGTGTATAGAGGGTGCGGTTCCCGTTGGTAACCGTTCGGCCGTGCTCGTGCACGTGAAGTTGCCGTTGGTATCCATCCTGTTGTGGCGGCGTGTAAAGGTACCATTATGGTACCTTTACACGCCGCGACGGCAGGCTGGATACATCGCGCTACAAGCTACAATTGTAGCTTGTAGCGTCCATATCGCCTGTAGTAGCGGCGTCTGAAGAGGCGACGCTACAGCCGGCGACAGATACATCTGTTTATGGTCTCTGCTCATAAACTTAAGGCAACATCGCCGATTGTAGCGAGCTGTATCGCGGTGTAAAGAAGCAACGGAAGGCAACTCTGGACACCCGGCGATGTGGCTGCCATGTATCTAAGGCGTGACACAGTCGCCATGTTACCGCGCCCCATCTGCGATCATTGGAGGTCGCTCCTGCTTTATGATTGGTAGTCGCAGCATAGGGCGGGATATTTAAGGAGCTGACCAGTCACACTACACAATTACTCGAGCGTGCTGTATTAATCAGCCTACTGCGATGCCTGGCCAATCCTGATGATATTGCGCTGTCCTATCATCGTACGGACGGCTCGTAATCCTAGATTGTTGCACGCCTATGTGCTATCCCTGCTGCACCGGGTCCGCCCATAGTAGCTTGTTGGAGCGGTGTGTAAACATGGTACGCTACGCTACAGCTGGCTACTTGAGACACCCGGCGATGTAGCTAGCTATAGATGTAGCGTGGCGTAGCGCACCTAGTCGCGGCGTGTAAAGGAGATGCGTTGACCGTTTGTAGCCGTTTGAGCGTGCTCGTGCACGTGAAGTAGCGCGATGTATCCAGCCTGCCGTCGCGGCGTGTAAAGGTACCATTAGGGTACCTTTACACACGGCTACATTTGTAGCTTGTCACCAGGTAACTTACTGGTTGCAGTGAAATCATGGATACATGATTCCATTTGTACACAGCAACAAGATAGAACCATGTATCCATGATTTTCACTGCAACCAGTAAGTTACCTGGTGACAAGCTACAAATGTAGCCGTGTGTAAAGGTACCCAAATGGTACCTTTACACGCCGCGACGGCAGGCTGGATACAGCCCGCTACAGGCTACAAATGTAGCTTGTAGCGTCAATGTAGCCCGTCGTAGCGGCGTCTGAAGACGCGACGCTACAGCCGGCGACAGATACATCTGTTTATGGGCTCAGCTCGAAAACTGATGGCTACATCGCCGATGGTAGCGAGCTGTATCGGCGTGTAAAGAAGCAACGGAAGGGAACTCCGGACACCCGGGGCTGTAGCTGCAATGTAGCTAAGGCGTGTCCCAGGCTCCGGGTTACCACGCCCCATCACCGATCATTGGAGGAAGCTCCTGCATGACGATTGGTAGTCGCTGCCTAGGGCGGCATATTTAAGGAGCTGACCAGTCACACTACACAATCGCTCGAGCGTGCTGTATTTCTCAGCCTCCTGCGATGCCTGGCCAATCATGATGATATTTCGCTGTCCTATCAGCGTACGGACGGCTCGTAATCCACGATTGTGGCACGCCTATGTGCTGTCCCTGCTGTACCAGGGCCGCCCATAGTAGCTTATTGTAGCGCTGTGTAAACGTGGTACGCTAAGCTACAGCTGGCTACTTGACACACCCGGCGATGTAGCTAGCTACAGATGTAGCGTGGCGTAGCGCACCTTATGGCGGCGTGTAAAGAGGGTGCGTTGACCGTTTGTAGCCGTTTGAGCGTGCTCGTGCACGTGAAGTAGCGCGATGTATCCAGCCTGCCGTCGCGGCGTGTAAAGGTACCATTAGGGGCCCTTTACACGCCGCTACTGGCGGGTGGATACAACCAGCTACAGGCTACAAATGTAGCTTGTAGCGGCAAAATACCCCGTAGTAGCGGCGTGTAAAGACGGTAGGAGGCAACCGGCAAAAGATACATCTGTTTCCGAGCACTGCCCGGAAACAGGTGGCTACACAGGCGATTGTAGCGAGCTGTATCGGCGTGTAAAGAAGCAACAGAAGGGATGTGTCGACACCAGGCAATGTACCTGGTATGTAGCTGGGGCGTGACACAGGCTCCGGGATACCGCCCCCCTTCAGCGATTATTGGAGGAAGCTCCCGCGTTACGATTGGTAGACGGTGCATAGGGCGGCATATTTAAGGAGCTGACCAGTCACACTACACAATTGCTCGAGCGTCATGTATTAAACAGCTTCCTGCGATGCCTGGCCAATCATGGGTTTCTTGCTTTGTCCTATCAGCGTACGGACGTCTCGTAATACACAATTGTGGCATGCCTATGTGCTGTCCCTGTTGCAGCAGGTCCGCCCATATTAGCTTGTTGTAGCGGTGTGTAAATGAGGTACAGTGAGCTACAGAATGTGACTTATGGCACCCGGCGGTGTATCCAGAGATAGATGTAACGTAGCGTAGCGTTACCCTGTGGCGGCGTGTAAAGATGGTGCGTTGACCGTTTGTAACCGTTTGTGCGTGCTCGTGCACGTGAAGTAGATGGTTGTATCCATCCTCCAGTAGCGGCGTGTAAAGGTACCCTTATGGTACCTTTACACGCCGCCACAACAGGATGGATACAACCCGCTACAGGTTACAAAAGTAGCTTGTCGCGCCAATATCGCCCGTAGTAGCGGCGTCTGAAGACGGGACGACACAGCCGGCTACAGATACCTCTGCATCCGTGCACTGCCCATAAACAGATGGCTACATCGCCGATTGTAGCTAGCTGTATCGGCGTGTAAAGAAGCTACAGAAGGGAACTCTGGACACCCGGCGATGTAGCTGCAATGTGGCTAAGGCGTCACCCATGCTCCGTGATACCGCGCCCCTTCAGCGATCATTGGTGGAAGATGCTGCGTTACGATTGGCCCTTGCCTCACAGCCCTCCATCTTGGATGAGCTGTCCCTTCAGCACTACACATACGCGCCGTATGCACGATCAGATAGTAGTACAATTACGCGGACACACACTTGAACGTAAAATCATAAATGGCCCATGATCTACATACAGTGTGCACATCCTATCAACATGATAACGAATAATGCGGGACACAGCGCACAAGTGTGTGTTACGTACCGCTCTGGCTTATTGCACAGCAGCTGCCGTAGAAGTGTTCCGGGTCTGTCAGTGCGCGCAGCGCGCACACAGATGCACACAATCCCATAGCACATCGGAGGAGATTACCCAGTAGACAGATCAGAGCCGTGTTGTACGGACTGCACTGTGGGTCTTCTGCAGTAGGGGCCGCATAAGTGTGTCGGGCGAGTCACTGCGTGTTGGGCTACTTATAAAGGTGCGTCACCCCCACAGCGGTCGTAATGACGTCATGACGTTGGTTTCATTTTCACTCTGCCTGCAAGGTGCCAGCCCCGCCTCTGCACACACCATAGCAGTCATGGCAGCCGTGCACCGCGCCGCAACATGGGGGATGGCGGAGCTGATCATCCTCATTGATCATTGCGACCGTCGGGACTATTGGGGCCACCATCACCACCGCCACCCCAGGCTGCGCAATCGGTGCACCGTGCGGCGGATCCAGCGGGCCCTGCTCTGCCAACTGGGGGTACAGAGGACAGTCAAAGCGATCCAAAAAAAGATCGCTGACTTGAAGCACAAGTGCCCAGGTCGCATACTGGACATCCGTGCCAGGATTGCCAGGCTGCGTGGTGAGTAATTGTTGCCCCAAAACACACACCGCCACATGTGCATGTCCCACAATACACAAAAAATGATGGAAACATATGACAAGGGACAGTGTGGCCTACACAATCAAACACATCTTCACAGTGTTGTGCTCATCCAGTCAGGCCTAAAAATGTCTCACACGCACAGTCCATGCATACAACATGAGTGTATGCATCCAGCATCACCTGGTTGATGCTAAGTAAGGCTGGGGTCACACACACAGATATCTGCCCACATATTGTTTGCAGATCTCTGTTTGCAGTCAAATCATGGTCACATGTTGACATTTGGAGACAGCCTCAAAATGGAACAATGTGTCCATGCTTTCACTGCAACCAGAGATCTGTCAACAATATCTGGCCACATATCTGTGTGTGTGTGACCCCAGCCTTAGCCGTCAAATACATACCCACACAAGCTCTTTGTAGGACAACAATGTGTAGGCATGATCTTATTACGTCTTTTATGTTCAAATTTCAAACTAGATGCTGAATCCTCATCAGAAGAAGGGCCCCATGCCCCACCCCCAGGTGGCCCATCAAGAACCCCACCACATCAGGCTCAAGTGGCACCCTTGTCCCCAGGGTCAACACCTTCCCCCGGGCCTCAGGAGCCAGACGTCCCGTCACCCACCGGGACAGAGGACGTGGAGGACCAGTCCGCACCTGGCAGCCCGCTGGAGTGTGACCAGCTGTCCCCATCTGCCTGGCTGCTGGAGGAACACATCAACTCCCCACAGGAGGGCGAGGAGCAGCAAGTACCTGGCGGCCCAGAGGAGTCTTTGCCCCGTAGCCCAGGACCACTGTTACCACTGAACCACATAATGTGGCCACGGAGCCCCAGCCCGGGAGTAACACCACCTCCCACTGTCTCCAGCTCAGTGGCGAGTCCGGGGGTGACCATGTCCCCACACAGTGACTATGGTGGTAAGTGGGTTATGTTGCCACAGACACCCTGCACACTGTTGCTTAAATTTCATCTGGGGCCAAACAATTTATTTAAACAAAGTAAACCATGTTGGTTCACCCTTTTTCCAGATGGTGAACGTGCGGGCTCATATGGATGGAGCTTGACCCCATCTCCCTCCCCGTCTGATGGTGAACTGGATTTGGAGGAACAGGGTAAGTGGATGGTTGCGGCCAGTCATGACTAACCATCAGCAGTGACGACTGTGTACTAAAGTTTGTGTTTACTCCCAATACAGGTGCCCCTACCATGGAGGAATTCATCCAGGCCCATCAGGCATTTGTGGCCCGTTTGACCACGGCTCTACAGCGTGGCCTGCAGGACCTTGGCCGCCTGGCTCAAATGCTGGCGGACCTACACCCACACCATGGTTCACACCCATGAATTTGAGGGATGCATTGTATCCTGGCCAAACATGGCCCCACAAACAGTTGTCCTTGTTGGACCCTAAAATTTTCACACGTTGGCTTGTTGCCTTGCAAAAGTGAAACATATTTTGTTCTTCCTATTTTGCCCCCGTTGGCCTACTTATTCTTATAGTGTCCCACATTGGGACCATCACAAGTGTGGACTGGCTAGCCCCATCTGGCCTACAATCCCTATACTGTCCCACATTGGGACCATCACAAGTGTGGACTGGCTAGCCCATCTGGCCTACATCCTATACTGTCCCACATTGGGACCATCACAAGTGTGGACTGCTAGCCCCATCTGGCCTACAATCCCTATACTGTCCCACATTGGGACCATCACAAGTGTGGACTGGCTAGCCCCATCTGGCCTAAGCCTTCCTTGTATGATGGCAAATGTCTGTGACACATGTATGTTTACAATACAATGCTGTTCTAACTTTGTTATACGCTCCTTCATGTGACCTTACTAATATTTGGTGACCAAACCTCACCATAACCTAACTATGTGAGGCACATCACAACATCCCTTTGTGAATGTGTTAAGACATTCCAAATGAACCGATGGTGATCCTGCTGAGCGACCACTGGCCCATATTGTGTGGCTTGGGGAAACCTATTATTGGCCACAATTACATTCACCCCCAAAAACCCACACAATCCTTATTCTGAAATGAATACACAATTGTGTTAATAAATAAAATTTATTCCAGGCTGGAATTTAACATAAATTACAAATAATAGATTTTTTGTGGAAAAAAATTTATAAAAAAACCACAAATGTTGCCCAAAACTCAATCAACAAAATATACATATAAAACGCAATTCCTGAAATTATAAAGTCCAGACTGCCAATTCTGTGCATTGGCTACTAGTGTCCAAATTACTCCTCTTCTGTCGGCTCTGACAATGCCGCATCCCCCCTCCTCTGACGGCAGCCCCGACCTGCCCCAGAACGTCTGGTTGAACGACGATGTGTTGAGGGGGGATGGGGTGACTGTGGCGGGGCCGGTCTTCTCACGGGCCGAGATGGGGCAGCTGGTGAAAGGGGCCACAAGGTGTGTTGCATGGGGGGGGGGACGTGGCAGCCCCATTGAAGGGCCCCATCATCGGCAGCATCAGCGGCATTGTGGAAGACCCTCAGAAGGATCTTCTTCTGGAGCGGCTCCATCCCTCGCATTCTGTTGCTCATGTAGAGGGCGTCGGTGTCCATGTGGGTCCGCTGTTCATCCAACAACACGCGTCGGGCCCAGGTCGCCAGCTCCGTCTCAGGTGGTGCAGGACGTCGGCGGCGACGGATCCCGGAGCTGGGACCTGGGCCTGGACCCACATCACTCGCCCCGCCCTCCTGCTCAGCCCCAGATGTCATGGGCTGAGCATCATCAGCAACAGAATCCTCGGCAATGGAGCCGTCCTCTTCTGGGGCCTGTGGGTGGGGAAAAAAAAAAAACAAACCATTAGTGGAGGCAATATCAACTGTATACATTCACAACAGGACTCTATATACCACTCCCACACACACCAAGGCCAACTACCAGAATGGAAAATGAGGAATAACACAGTAAAGCAAATAAGGTTCAAGACCCCAACACCAGTGGTTCTCCTGTACACTCACCTCGACCATTCCAGGAGCTCAGCTAAATACATAATTAGTTGTTTGTCACGTAGCCGTCATCCAATATTAGGACATGTCACCACAACACCTTGATACTGGGGACTGTGCTGGCCAATGACACATATTGGGCACCTTCCCATTAGGACTTCTTTATGGTGAGAATCCACCCCTCACTCAATTACCTTTAACCCACTGGCAACAAAGCCAACACACATGTGAGACAGCACCATTTACTACATGGTACTATGTGGCTGTTTGAGAACAAACCACCTGCTATCTTGAAACCCTTAAATAAGTAACCTAAACATACCAAGATGTTGTGGAAGAAGCAACATTGCAATACGGCTGGAAGCATAGAATAGAAAAGTCTGGCAAGTCATGGAAGGAGGGCAGATAGATTGACACCCCAATGTGTGCCGCAGCAAGGTGGTAAATATGCCAACACATTTGGTGTGAAGGATTTATCGAAGCACACATGTGAAGGAAACATTGTGGCACACCACTGTCACACAATTACCCACCTCCTGTGGCGCAGGTGGTGATGCAGCCGGGCCTACATGGGACGCAGCAACGGGGCAGTTGGTGGTCGTTCGATGCGGGCGAACCTCGCCCAGGATGAAGGTGAACAGGGGATAGTACCATAGGGTAGGTGATGGTACCTCCTCTGCTCCAGCCCCTGAGCGACGACGCTGGTACTGAATGTGAGCCCGCATGAACGCCGACCTCATGTTTTTGATCTTAAGTGCCACCATAGGCTGGTCCCACGTCTTGCCTACCCTTGGCTCCAAGCGATTTGCCAGAGCCACAAGACTCCTGTAGGCCTCGGCCCTCGCTGCCCGATTTTTATATTCGGGCAGCGAGGTGCGCCACAAACATTCGTGCCGCTGATACTCCGTGAGAAGCTGGGATTCCAATTCCACAGTACCCGTCGGCATCTGCCGATGAAAAATTAAAAAAAAAATAACACAGTCACAACACAAGGCATACCGACATTTCAAAACTTGCCACAATCATACACATAATCATTAACTTTCTACAGTGATCATCTATGCAGCTATTTTGTGGAGTGAAACTGGCCATGAGTGTGCCATTTTCTCAATCTCAGACCGCTACTAACTCAAACACATGTATGCTGCCAATATCAAGCCCCGGATATCGGTGTCCACCTACAGATGTATCAAACATGATTTCTGTCCCCAATGTACCTATTGCAACACACCTTGACACGGTGTGTGCGTACATACCTGTAGAGGGCAACATGTGACCTAACACGTTGTGTGCTAACTAGTACCTGGCCAGTGTACACAATGGTAAGGGGTCACTATATCAGAAAGGCGGGCTGGGTGTGTGCCAACACTGCACATACTACATGTAATGTGCACCAGATGATCATGTAGGTGTTCCTCCAGACGTGGAAGTCCCATTTTAACACATGTACCCAACATCCCTGGAATGTCCGCCACAATTCTACCACCCCTGAAATGTTGATGTGAAGTACCAGCCAAAAAATAACACCTTGCTCTTTTACCATTGCCAAAAAGCAGAAGGTGCAATACATACTTACACTATATAAGTAGAGGCACTACCTGGCTACTGGGCGACACAGAATAAGGTTCACATATTTAATATTACGTGTTCAATATTTGCATGCCGCTTCAAACATGGCCATACACACATCGCCTAAGCTGCCTGTGCCAGAACCAGCTGCGTTCATTACATTTTCTTACAAACCGCTAAAGAGGCTTACCGTCAGAGCAACAGAAGTCAAACAGGACACTAGTAGCTCAATGCACATCGACGTCTGGACACGGAGCAGTGGCCATTGACCTGCCTTTATAGTCCGGGACACCAATCACAGCGGACACAATAATGCACATCCTGAAGGGGCACCTGGGTGCGGATTTGCCTTCCGCTAATTGGTGGAGATCGCTGAATCGTGATAGGTTGCCGGCCCTTTAAAAGTTGCCCATCCCGCCAAACATTACGCTTGCTGGCCAGACCCATTAGGTAAGTTTTTGTGGACACACATGGAATTGGCGCAGGGTGGGGTGCATATGTTGATGTTCTTGGAGAGCGCCGGAGACTGGTGTAGCGGCCGATATAGGGGTTTGTATTTTTGGGGACGACATATAGTGTAGTGTGTGGGTTAGGATACGGCATTTTTTGTGGGCCTTGACACTTTTGGTGAGATACATTGCTGTGTTTGTTTGCAGACAACATACAGGAGAATGGATGCATGACTGTAGACGGAACTGTGTCACTCATGTCGACTGGATCGATTTCTGCATACTGGTTGTGGCCAATGGAGACTGTGTTCAACGGGAATGGGATGACACAGGGCTTTGAGGTGTTGGGCGCCAGACATGGCATACATGTGTATTTAAAATGACACCTTCAAAAACCAATTACACCATGGGTAACCATCCGCAGTCATGTGCAATGTTGTTTGGTTCATGTAGCCTTCCTCAACCTTCCATATCGGGGTACGTCACATTCGTTATTCTTCTCATTTTTACTGTAATCAATTGACATTATGGGCTGTGTAATGGATTATGGGACCTGTTTGACCAACATTATTGGTGACACATGTCCCTTTGTAACTCACCTAGGTGCAGATGTGTGAATTTTGGGAGCTCCCATTGACGTTGATGTAGAGGAGGCCACTCTCAATCGCCGTGTGCCATGTTGTTTGGGGTGACTACTGGGTGTTTGCCGTCCTTGCTTCAGGGTTGTGTTTTGGCCCCACACAAGAGATGCCATCCTCTTGGCTATAGTGTGTAATGGAAAAGAGGTGTGGGTTGCTGAACCTGCTGACTTGCACACATTTTGGTCTATGTACTCATGTTGTGCTTTCTCATCTACAGGTGCTGATATTGAGGATGCAGAATATCCATGACCGCAATGTTATCGTGGCTCTTGCGTTGGTGGAAGAGCAAATGTGGTATCAGGATCGGTATGAAAGGTTGATGAGGCGCAGACAGCGGCGGATGTGGACCCGTGATTGGCTTCTGAGGCAGGAAACCCGGGGCCACATGCAGCTGTTGCGGGAGCTGGAGCTTAACTGTCCTGATGATTACCGAAACTATCTCCGTATGCCCGAGGACTGTTTCACCTTCCTATTGGAGCGTGTTGGGCCAATGATAGCGCGTCAGGACACTATAATGCGCCCATCAGTATCAGCTGCTGAGCGGTTGGCGATCACTTTGCGGTTCCTGGCTACAGGGCAGTCCATGACATCCCTCACATACGTGTCACGTGTCTCCCTGCCCCTGCTGAGCCGCCTGATCCCTGAAACGTGTTGGGCCATCTGGAGAGCTCTGCAGCCAGCCTACATGAAAATGCCATTAACCGCCGCAGAATGGCTGGAAGTGGGCCAAGGGTTTGAAACCCGGTGGAACTTCCCCAACTGTGGCGGGGCATTGGATGGTAAGCACGTGAGGATTACCAAACCTGCCCACTCTGGCTCTTTGTATTACAATTACAAAGGGTATTGTAGTATAATCCTCATGGCTGTAGTAGATGCCAACTATGAGTTCCTCTACGTGGATGTTGGAATGCCTGGTCGCAACTCAGATGGGGGGGTGTTTGCCCTAAGCTCCTTGGCAACACTACTAGGGAATGGTGGGCTAAACTTACCCTCAAATGAGCACACGACCGAACATCTCAACTTTGCGTTTGTGGCGGATGAAGCATTCCCACTTCAGGAACACCTACTGCGGCCATATCCCCAGAGGGCCCTTACTTCTGAGAGACGCATTTTCAACTATCCCGGGCCCGCCGTGTAGTTGAAAATGCGTTTGGGATAATGGCCAATAGATTCCGGATTTTTCATACACCTATACATATGAAACCGGAGTCTATTGACGCGGTAGTGGTGGCCTGCTGTGTGCTACATAACTTCCTGCGTCGTAGGGATAGGGCATCATACACGCCAGGAGGTTATGTAGATAATGCCGACGCTACAACAGGGGAGCTCCGTCCAGGGTCTTGGCGTGATGAGGCCCATGTGATTGTGCCACTCCAGCCGCAGAGCCATGGCCGCACTCGGCAGGAGGCCAGGGACAGTAGAGAAGCTTACTGCTCCTACTTCAATGGGTCTGGTGCAGTGAGCTGGCAGGACCAGGCCATATAATGTGGCTGGCTCTGGGAGTTGCTTTTTGTGTTTTCAATGAAGGTGACAGCAGGTTAGCTGCACCCCTTTAATGTTTGGTTGACCTTTTCCATTCTCTTTGTTTTCATTATGTGCATGAGTTTTCATTATGTAGTTATTTAGTAGTTAGTTTAGGTTATTTTGG
>JARQOC010002989.1:0-20038 GCA_033576535.1 Allobates femoralis | reverse complement strand
AAAAATGGGGAAGACAAGCATTAAAACTCCCCGAACATCATCTAAACCGACTAATCCGGTTACCCAGGCCGATGTGGATAAATTCCTCTCAAAACAAACTGACCTCACGACTCATCCCAAATCTACCAAACGTACGTACCAGCTGTTGGCTGATGCGTCCGATTCTGACGCTGAGAGCGATTCGGAAGCAGAGATGGACCGTAAAGATAATAAGGTCACCCGCTCTTTCATAAAGCGTATATTGACGAAAGCCATAGAACCGATCAGCAAGGAGCTCGCTGAGATAAAATTAGATTTGGCTCAACAAGGTCATAGACTGGGGGCAGTGGAAAATGACCAGGCGACCACGATGAAGCAAACTAATAAATTACTGGACTGCCTAAATGCTCACGAAACTCAAATACACGCCATCCATTCCACGCTTGAGGATCACGAAAACCGTGAGCGTAGAAACAATATCCGCATAAAATACCTCCCAGAATCAATTGCGTTTGAAGCCCTGCCCTCAGCTGTGAATGAAATCTTTAATAAGCTGCTCCGAGAGGACGACCCTAAAGACATGGAGATTATTAGAGTTCACAGAACACTAAGACCCAAGCCAAACCAAAATGACCCGCCCCGTGATGTACTGTGTCGCTTCCTAGACTACAGAACAAAAGAACTCATCTTACGGAGAGCCAGGGAGGCAGAGACTATTGAATATGAGAATTCTCAACTGAAATTGTTCCAAGACATCTCTGCCATAACCCTAAAGAAGAGACGCTTGCTTAAACCTTTTACAGATATTTTGATACAAAAGGGCTATCGCTTCCGCTGGCTGTTCCCTTTCGGTATCTTCATCACAGCCGGTGAAAAGAAGCTAACGGCCAGGACATCGGGGACATCAGGGACGTCTGCCAATCACTAAGCATTGAATTACAGTCTTACCCTGACCTGGAGGCCTTCCATGCAGCGTCTCTACAGGAACCCCTCCAAGTCACTCCTCCATGGCAAGTCACAGGAACTCCGAAATCACAGCGCCTTCGAAAAAAGATGTCCAAGACACCACCGCCAAAGGATGGAATGGAAACGACCTGATGTCTTCGCTACAGGATACGAAGGACTCTTTCTCGTCCGCTTGTTAGCTGACTCTTCTTTAACACCGTGTTCACTGATCACTCTCACACGCCATTGATTGGAATGTTGCTAATCCGATACTGGGTTCTCATACCCTTAAAACCAAACAAGCTACTCCCTTAACCCTACATTTACCTACCACCCATCCACCCAACTCCCTCCTTTATCCCCCCCCTCCACCCCCCTTCCCCCCCATTCCCCACCCCATACCACCATGACACTCGAACCCCTAAATAATGCACAGCTACCCTGTGCCTTTCTGTCTGGCGGGCTAATTGTATTACCCGCGGCCTTACTAGAATAAAGAGTGTGGTCTAGTCATTCTTACAAGAGTGACCTTTATGTTATACAAGTTATACTGCTTTCTACAGTAATGTTAGGTTATATCTTTGTTTTATAATATGTCTGACTTCTAGACCCACAGAAGTCCTGTACTCATAGATACCGTATAGATGTTCCTGCGTACCTACTACCACTTGCCCTTCTACCCACCCCTTACCCTCTACCCCTCCACCCACACCATGAAACCCATTCCTCCCCCCCCAACCCCATCTCCTTAATACTACAGCAGGTACTATCTAACTATGGTGGAAACATAGCTAATCCTCCCCATATGGACCACATCGCTGTGTCGCTGATCGTTAGACATGTCGTGCATGATTGCAATGGAAATGTTATTAATGCTTTTCTCTTTTCTGTTGTCTTTTCTCCCTACTTTTCTGCTTACTTTCCTTCCTTCCCACCTAACCACCCCCCCCGATCATGAGGATGGAGTCGAGGACCAATCGAATCAAATCCACACCTATCTGGCATCAACCCCCCATTGATGGCATCTCAACATAAGGTATTTACCTTTGCTACGCTCAATGCTAAAGGGCTTAACTCCCCCATACCGAGGAGACACACTCTAGATCTACTTAAGAAACATGCGGCAGATGTGCTGTTGATACAGGAAACTCACTTTACCCCTGAAAAACTACCTAACTTTGACCGGTCGCACTATGATACCTGGTTCCATGCCACATCACCGCAACCCCGGTCACGGGGGGTTTCGATTGCTATAAAGAAGGGAATCCCTTTCCAAACTCGAGAACATCTAATTGACACTAACGGCCGCTATATTTTCCTCAAAGGTCTACTAGCTGGTAATTTAGTTACAATCTGTTGCCTATATGCTCCCAACAAAAAACTTCTAAAATGGCTCCACTCGACTTTGAGGAAAATAGGAGATTTCCGTGAAGGCACACTGATAGTAGGGGGAGATCTTAATATTGCACTAAACCCGCTAATAGACACCACAACGAAGAAAAGTACATACTCACAAGGTGATCTTAATAAAATCAAAGTCCATCTCCGCGAGCTCCAACTGCTAGATGTATGGAGATACCTACACCCAGATGACCGCGACTATACCTTCTATTCTCACCCACACGCCTCTTACCATAGATTAGATTACTTCTTTGTCTCCAAAAACACCCTTGCTAAAGTAAGATCAACGAATATTAACCCTAACATATTCTCAGACCACTCCTTCGTAACGATGGCGCTGACACTACACAAGACCTTCCCAGTTCACAGATCGTGGCGACTCACTGAGTCGGTGCTCGACAGCCCCTCCACTCATTCTCGCATAACCAAAACATTGGAGCAGTATTTTGCTCAAAACGATAATGGTGAGGTTGCGGCGCCGATGCTCTGGGAAGCTCACAAATCTGTGGTCAGAGGAGAATTTATTTCAATCACAGCGTACATTCATAAACAGCAACAGAGACAGCTTGATCTTCTATATGAGGAAATCTCCGACCTAGAAACAAAACACAAAAAACTAATCACTCCCCCAATAATGGAGCAACTAACCCTTAAAAGGCGTCAACTTAAAGATATCCTATTCCTACAAACGGCAAAATGGTTCGCTTCATGGCGCACTAAAATGTATGTTCACGGCGACAAAGCCTCGAAACTGATGATCTCTAGAATCAAACAACGACAAACTCGCACTTCCATACATTCCATTAAAACTGCGGAGGGACGATCCACAACCAATTATAACCACATAGAAACAGCGTTTCTGCACTATTATACACAACTATATAACCTACGCCCCGAAGAAACTAAAACAGAAGAGACAACCAGAAGGCAAAAAATCAAACATTACTTATCCCGCCTAAATCTCCCGAGCTTCACCCCACAACAGCAATTGCTGCTAAACAAACCTTTTAGTTTAGAAGAACTACGGTCCACCCTGTCAAAGTGCCCACCCAACAAAGCGCCGGGACCAGATGGATTACCCTGTGCCTACTACAAGTCCTTCCCCTCGATCCTACAACCACACATGCTGAATATGTACAATTCCATATTGCAAGGTAGTCGATTCCCGGCTCAATCCTTAGAAGCAAAAATATCCCTAATATACAAAGAAGGGAAAGACCGGGAAATGTGTAGCAGCTACCGACCGATCTCCTTACTAAATGTTGATTTAAAAATTTTCGCCAGTATGATCGCTCGTCGAGTAGCTGCCTACCTTCCGGACAAAATCTCACTAAACCAAACTGGATTTGTGGGGGAAGAGAGGGGAGGGACAACGTGCTGAAGGTACTGCACCTTACTCATTATGCCAACCGACAAAAAATTCCACTGGTCCTCCTGGGAACGGACGCTGAAAAAGCCTTTGACAGGGTGGACTGGTTATACCTAGAAGAGACGTTGCTTAGCTTCGGCATCCCGACCCAACTAGTTGCGGCGATTTTAAAAATGTACACCAGCCCAACTGCTCGCATCAGCATCAATGGCTCCCTAACAGATACCTTTTCCATACACAATGGCACGAGACAGGGTGCCCACTATCCCCTCTATTATTTATCCTAGCAATGGAACCCCTGCTGATGGACATTCAGCTTGATAAAAAGATTCAAGGCATTACACTAGGAGGGACGCATCATAAAACAGCTGCTTTCGCAGACGATTTACTCATATTCATGACCAATCCTTCTAAAAGCTTCCCCCCCTTATTAAAAATATTTGACAATTACAGTGCCCTCACCAATTTTAAAATAAACACATCAAAATCGGAGGCCTTAGACCTGAACGTCCCACTACCAATCCTATCCAGATTAAAAACCACATATCCGTTCTCATGGCCCAAATCGCACATCACTTATCTAGGCATAAAAATTAGCAGAACTCATAAAGCTCTTTTCTCCCTCAACTACCCCCCTTTATTAGACAGAGTAACTGCCACTATGAAAACTTGGCGTGACCCTTTCTTATCCTGGATGGGTCGTAAGAATATCCTCAAAAGCCTCATCCTGCCTAAATTTACTTACCTCTTCTCTATGTTACCAATACATGTCCCTAATGCGTATTTACGCAAGGTCAACTCTCTTCTTTACGCATACATTTGGAAACATAAGAGACACCGCTTAAATCTCCGCACTCTCTCTCTTCCAAAAGTAAAAGGAGGAATGGGCGCACCAGATATTAAAATCTATTACCACGCAGCAGTCCTCTCACGCTCTGTTGATATCATACGACACACACACAACAAATTATGGATTGATATAGAAAACAAATTATCTCCACAGCCCCTCCGCCCCCTCCTACTGACGCACTGCAGAGACATATCACCTGAACGCCAACATAACCCTCTCACAAGCACACTCCTACGAATATGGACCAATATACATACCTACTTGATACCCCCATCGACTCCTCTCCTTACCCTGTTAGATATACTAATGGAGCGAACCTAATACACAACCCCAGCAAATACCGCACCGGACTATTTGCCAGCCTAACAGCGGATCAATTATATGCAGACGGAGCACTTCTTCCGTTAACTAATCTGCACAAAATACCTGGCCTCGAATCTATTAATTTCCTCCAATATAAGACTCTACAATCCCTCCTGCACAATATCCGATTCGATACGGCACTTACCCGCAATCCCACGGCATTTGAAACGCTCTGCGCAAGACAGATTAGGCCTACTAAGATCCTTTCTACCATTTACCAAAGCATTTTGGATAGAGATGTACCCATGAAAAGAGCCTATATACATAGTTGGGAAAAAGATTTAGGATATAAGTTTACACCTCAACAGATTTCATATATCTACACCCACTCACATGGTCCGACTAAATGCATCAAGGTACAGGAGAACTCCTACAAAATTCTCTCCCGCTGGTATACTGATCCGCTGAGAACACACAAATGGAAGACACAATTCCCTACGAATTGCTGGCGTTGTGGTGATGTGAACGGGAACTACATCCACCTTTGGTGGCATTGTCCATCCCTGATCCCCTACTGGAACCAGACGACACGCCTGATCAGAGATGTGACTAAACGAAATATCAAGTTATCCCCTGAAGTCGTCCTGTTAAATCTACCCCTAGACGCTTCCCATGGTGAGTTCTCTGTGTTAATCTCTACAATATTGGCTGCAGCGAAACTTCTTTTACCAACGGTATGGAGATCCCCTCAAATCCCGACTCTTCAGTCGTTAATTGATAAAACTGACCAACTATATCTAGTAGCGAAACTGGCTGCCTCTGTGAACCACACACAAGCATCTGTTAATAACCACTGGCGAGCTTGGGTACTCTTCAAAAAGTCGCTCATAGTACCGTAATCTTGACCCCTCGCCTCATTTACTCAACAGAGATCCTCTAGGCTCCACCTCCTGACCCACCCTCCCCGCCTCTTACTTCCCCTCCAATCTATTATTCTCTTTCCTATTCTCCTACCTATCCTCTATTCCTCTCTCATTTACTATGCCATCTTCCTCTTGTGCTTAACTTTCTCTAAATAATCTGACAATAACCATATTTAAACATATGTTTGGAATTATTTAATCATTTTCCACCGATTGTCACGAGCTGAATTCTTCTTTTCTGTAATTATATGATTATCATCTTCATATCTTGTAAAACAATAAAAAGAATTTTTGAAATGAAATGAAAGAACAGCTGAGTGAGTAAGCGAAGCTATGAGGTCGCTCCTGTGAACACTGCAAAGGCTGCAGCTCCCTGCTTCCCTGCCTGCCTACAGTGTCACAGTACACAGTACTTCTCTGTCCTCCTGCTAGCTCTCACAAGAGCTGTTTGGGGTTATTATAAGGAATCTTGAAGTTCCCTACACTCACTGACAATCCCTATGATCTGCTCCAGAATCTACCTCACCCTGTTCTAGCTCAGATCTTCAGAGAAATGTGCTCAAAATGGCGGTGGCAAGGCTTATATACAGCCTTGCCTGTCATCGATGACATAGCCATCACGATGGACAGAAGCCAATCATAGTAATGCCACAAGAAGAGGGCTGTGGCATTACTGAATAAGATTGGCTAACATCCTTGTCCATCTTCACAAGTTTGTCTGACCTAACACGCTAGGCTGTCTCGGAAGATAACAGATTCTGTATTCGCGAGTCCCGAATACAGAATACAGGACTCGGATTCGTAGACTCGCTAGGATTCGCTAGGAGTCGCTACGACTCGCTCGGAATCGCTACTTACAGCGGGTATCCGTGAAGCGGTGCCATTCTCTAAACGATTTGGGGGAGATTCAAGCTACATAGCGATGTGATATAGCGAGTCTCGCTAGTAAAACTAGGATTCCCATTAACTTGAATTGGACTCGCTACTTTGCGAGTCCTCGCTGGGAAACTCGCCGAGTAGCGAGTCCTGCGAGTCCCTTACTACTCGCCGAGTAACGAGTCCTAGCGAGTAGATTCGCCCATCACTAATCTTACCCTAAATCTTTGCCCTAGGTGGCAGAGGGGAAAAAGGTAGAGGAAAGGGGAGGAGACTTCACCAACATTGAGACAAACTGTAACGTCGTAATCCCTTTGCAGTTGGCCTTAGCCGCACCCTAAACTGTCCCTACTCTTCCTTCCAGGATGGGTCTCATTTAGTGATGAGCGAGTACTAAAATGCTCGGGTGCTCGAAGCTCGGGCCGAACATCCCGAGATACTCGTGTACTCGGCCCGAGTACCGAGCCCAATGTTATCCTATGGGAGACCCGAGTATTTTTATGAAATGACTGCCGGCAGCATGTAGAAACCCTAAAAATGTCACAAAAGTCTCAGAAGAGTGCTCAATTGACACGGCAACACCATGGGGAAGACCCCTGGAAGCATTTCTCACTCAAAAGTCACAGTTGTGAACAATGTTGTCCGAGTTTCACGCCAATTTTACGGAGTCACCAGAAAACCTTCCAAAATGACACCAAAATGAATATTTAGGGTGGAAATGTTAAGGGCACATACCCAATAGTGAGATACAGCTGGTGTATGTTACTTTTTGTGATTACATGAAAGATTTTACGTGAAAACATTGTGCGGCACTCCAATGACCCTGAGAAGAGACGTACATGAAGCCCTGTCTTGACATAATGTGCCCATTTTGAGGAACTGGGTCTATTGTAGTATTTTCCTTTGCCAGGGCAGTCCAAAATTGGGAGGTTCACCAATGCCCCTGGATAGAGACGTGCATGAGGGCCTGTAAACCTGAAGTGGGTGTATTGTAGTATAGCCCTTTGGCAGGGCAGCCAAAAATTGGGAGGCTCCACATTGTCCCAGGATAGAGACGTGCAGGAGGGCCTGTAAACCTGAAGTGGGTGTATCGTAGTATAGCCCTTTGGCAGGGCAGCCAAAAATTGGGAGGCTCCACATTGTCCCAGGATAGAGATGTGCAGGAGGGCCTGTAAACCTGAAGTGGGTGTATTGTAGTATAGCCCTTTGGCAGGGCAGCCGAAAATTGGGAGGCTCCACATTGTCCCAGGATAGAGACGTGCAGGAGGGCCTGTAAACCTGAAGTGGGTGTATTGTAGTATAGCCCTTTGGCAGGGCAGCCAAAAATTGGGAGGCTCCACATTGTCCCTGGATAGAGACGTGCAGGAGGGCCTGTAAACCTCAAGTGGGTGTATTGTAGTATTGCCCTTTGGCAGGGCAGCCAAAAATTGGGAGGTTCAACATTGTCCCTGGATAGAGACGTGCATGAGGGCCTCAAAACATTTTTCCCATTGAAAAGGAGCGGGTATCCTGTCGTTGTAATGGCCATTCAAAAAGAATGGGCGTAAAAATTTACCACTGGGGTATACCTGAAACAACAGTCTAACTATTGTAACGGTCATCATGGTGGCACATGAGGAGAAGGAGGAGCAGTCCAGCGATTAGCCAAGGAAGAGGAAGACGACGTGGTGGATGATCCAGTAGCTGACCCAACCTGGCAGGAGGATATGCAGAGCGAGGACAGCAGTGCACAGGGGGAGGGAGGCTTAGCATCCCAACAGGCAGTACGAAGCAGGGTCGGGTCTGCAGGCAGAAGGCAGGCAACCGTTAACCGGAACAACAACACGACACAAGGTGCCTGTGCAAATATTAGGTGTTCCCGAGTCTGGCAGTTTTTTAAGTTGGCTCCAGATGACTCTAAAAAGGCCATTTGCAACACCTGCCATGCCAGCAGCAGCAGGGGTACGAAAACTAGCAGCCTGACCACCACCAGCATGATGAGGCACATGTCAGCCAAGCACCCGACTTTGTGGGAAGTACAACAGAGTCGAGGAGCGGTACTTGCTGATGTCACTGCTACGTCTTCGCGTGTTGTGCGTGCGAGCCAATCCCCTGTACATGCTGGCAGCGAACAAGCCTCCCGCCCTGCACCTGAAGTTGCACACGCACAAATAACCCACCATCAAGCACGTCCTTGTCCCAGCGCAGCGTTCAATTATCCATTCAGCAAACCTTTGAACGCAGGTGCAAATACGCTGCCAAAGCCCCACATGCCACAGTCCTGAATTATCACATTTCGCGACTCATAGAGGTAGAAATGTTGCCTTTCCGGCTGGTGGAGACGGAAGCACTCCGCGACCTGATGGCGGCTGCTGTCCCACGTTACTCGGTCCCCAGCCGCCACTATTTCTCAGATGTGCCGTCACCGCATTGCATTACCACATGTCGAACAACATCACACGTGCCCTGAACATCACTGTTTCAGTCAAAGTCCACCAACCACAGACATGTGGAGAAGTGCTTGTGGGCAAGGCGGCTACATCTCCTTGACAAAACACTGGGTTAATATTGTGGAGGCTGGGACACAGTCTGAGCGAGGGACGGAACACGTCCTTCCCACAGCAAGGATAGCAGGCCCTACCTCTGTCAGGGTTTGACCGACACTCTACAGCTCTGGAATGTCATGCTCTTCATCCTCCTCCTCATCCTTATCCACTGTACCCTCCACACCAGTCCCAAGCTGGAAGTACTGCAGCACTGCCTCTGTGAAGCGGCAACAGGCTGTGCTGAAGCTAGTCTGCATAGGTGACAAACCCCACAATGCAGAAGAGGTGTGGACAGCTCTGAAACAGCAGGCAGATCACTGGCTCACACCTCTGAACCTAAAGCCAGGAAAGGTCGTGTGTGACAATGTCCGGAACCTGGTGGCAGCATTCAGGCGAGGCCAGCTGACGCATGTTCCATGCGTGGGCCATGTGCTCAACCTGGTGGTTCAGAGGTTTCTAAAGTCATACCCAGAGCTGTCTGAACAGCTGGTAAAAGTTTGCCGTCTGTCTGCACATTTTCACAAGTCACCTGCTGCTTCAGCCGGCCTTGCCGGCTTTCAGCGCCGTTTGCGTCTTCCGGCCCACAGACTGGTGTGTGATGTCCCCACGCTTGGAATTCAACTCTGCACATGTTGTCAGGATATGTGAGCAGAAGAGGGCAGTTGTGGACTACCTCCATCACCTAAGCCGTCGGGAAATGGGTCAAACTCCACACATAACACCTGAGGAGTGGAGATGGATGTCGGACCTATGTACCGTCCTCCAAAACTTTGAGGACTCCACCAAGATGGTGAGCGGCGATGACGCCATTATTAGCGTCACCATACCACTACTCTGCCTTCTAAAACGGTCTCTGCTGAAAAACAAAGAGGATGCATTGCAGGCCGAGCGAGATGACTTGGAGCAAGAAACAGTAGTGGGTGTGGGTGAAAACACACAGCCCAGCCTCATCTCATCACAACGTGCAGTGGAGGACTATGACGAGGAGGAGGAGGATGAAGACATGGAGCAACTCTCTGGCCAAATTGAGGATATGACATGCACACCACTCATGCCCTCGATTCAGCGTGGCTGGCCAGAGGACAGTGGAGATGAGGAGGAGGAGGAGAACAGCATGTTCAGTCATCGTGTTGGTCTGGATACTGAAGTGATGGCTGTTGAGAGTCTGGCGCACATGGCTGACTTTATGGTAAGCTGCCTGGCTCGTGACCCTCGCGTTCACAACATCTTGGCCGACAATCAGTACTGGTTGGCAACACTGTTAGACCCACGCTACAAGAAGAACTTTATGTCTCTCATTCCTAAGGCGGAGAGGTCAGCCAAAATGCAGCATTTCCAGATGGCCATAGTCACGGAAGTAGGCAAATCATTCCCCTCACAAAACGCTACCGGCATAGATCAGAAATTGGTGGACAACCAAGGCGTACGGCCGAGAGGGGCACAAGTCCAATCCGCCAGAGGTAAGGGAACAGTCTTTACGATGTGGGACAGTTTTCTCAGCCCCTCACGTACCACAGCCCCTGAGGTGCGGGGTAGTGCCACAAGAAATGCTAAGTTTGGCCAGATGCTGAAGGACTACCTTGCAGATCAAACAACTGTACTGCTAGATTCCTCTTTGCCTTACAATTATTGTGTCTCCAAGCTGGACACGTGCCATGAAATGGCTCTCTACGGCTTGGAAGTCCTGGCCTGCCCTGCCGCTAGCGTTTTGTCAGAGCGTGTTTTCAGAGCCGCAGGTGGAATCATTACTGATAAACGCACCCGCGTGTCAACTGAAAATGCTGACAGGCTGACTCTGATCAAGATGAACAAGGGTTAAATTGGGCCAGACTTCACCACACCACCAACAAATGACAACTGAATTTAAAATTTTGTTATGGGAATTTGCCATGTACCTCCACTCACCCATGGGTACACACTTCTGGACTTCCGAGTGTCCAAGTGTGGGATCAGTAATGTCCGTGGACGTGTACTCGGCCTGGTGGTAGGAAGGAGGATCAGGTTGGGAAATGTGCGGTGCAGTATCACGGCTACTGACACTTGACCGTGTGGAAGACAGGGTGTTTGTGGAGGTGCCAATCTGACTTGAAGCATTATCCGCTATCCAAGTAACAACTGTTGACACTGGTGTTGGTTCAAGAGCGGTGTACTGCAGCGGGCCCCAAGAATTTGGGACAGGACGTGTGAGTGAGTAGATGTGCCCCTTTCTTGTTACGAAATTAGTGCTTGCACACGACCTCGGCCTCTGCCTGCACCACCATCACGTTCACTTCCTTGTTCCTTGCCAACGCCCTTGCGCATTTTGCTTGTATACAGCGACACCAGTCTGGTGAATGCAATGGTCACAGGAGAGTAGAATTTTAGTCCCTAACCTGTATCAAGGTATTCAGTACACCAGTCTGGTGAATGCAATGGTCACAGGAGAGTAGGATTTTAGTCCCTTACCTGTATCAAGGTATTAAGTACAACAGTCTGGTGAATGCAATGGTCACAGGAGAGTAGGATTTTAGTCCCTAACCTGTATCAAGGTATGAAGTACACCAGTCTGGTGACTGTTCAGATCACAGGAGATTAGGATTTTAGGCCCTAACCTGTATCAAGGTAGTACGTACACCAGTCTGGTGATTCTAATGGTCGCAGATTAGGAATTTAGACCCTAACCTGTATCAAGGTAGTACGTACACCAGTCTGGTGACTCTAATGGTCACAGGAGATGAGGATTTTAGTCCCTAACCTGTATCAAGGTATTAAGTACAACAGTCTGGTGAATGCAATGGTCACAGGAGAGTAGGATTTTAGTCCCTAACCTGTATCAAGGTATGACGTACACCAGTCTGGTGACTGTTCAGATCACAGGAGATTAGGATTTTAGGCCCTAACCTGTATCAAGGTATTAAGTACACCAGTCTGGTGAATGCAATGGTCACAGGAGATTAGGATTTTAGGCCCTAACCTGTATCAAGGTATTAAGTACACCAGTCTGGTGACTCTAATGGTCACAGATTAGCATTTTAGTCCCTAACCTGTATCAAGGTATGACGTACACCAGTCTGGTGACTGTTCAGATCACAGGAGATTAGGATTTTAGGCCCTAACCTGTATCAAGGTATGACGTACACCAGTCTGGTGACAGTTCAGATCACAGGAGATTCGGATTTTAGGCCCTAACCTGTATCAAGGTATGACGTACACCAGTCTGGTGACTGTTCAGATCACAGGAGATGAGGATTTTAGTCCCTAACCTGTATCAAGGTAGTACGTACACCAGTCTGGTGACTCTAATGGTCACAGGAGATTCGGATTTTAGTCCCTAACCTGTATCAAGGTATGACGTACACCAGTCTGGTGACTGTTCAGATCACAGGAGATTAGGATTTTAGGCCCTAACCTGTATCAAGGTATTATGTACACCAGTCTGGTGAATGCAATGGTCACAGGAGATTAGGATTTTAGGTCCTAACCTGTATCAAGGTAGTATGTACAACAGTCTGGTAACTGTTCAGATCACAGGAGAGTAGCATTTTAGTCCCTAACCTGTATCAAGGTAGTAAGTACAACAGTCTGGTGACTGTTATGGTCACAGGAGAGAAGGATTTTAGTCCCTAACCTGTATCAAGGTAGTAAGTACAACAGTCTGGTGACTGTAATGGTCACAGGAGAGAAGGATTTTAGTCCCTAACCTGTATCAAGGTAGTAAGTACAACAGTCTGGTGACTGTTATGGTCACAGGAGAGAAGGATTTTAGTCCCTAACCTGTATCAAGGTAGTAAGTACAACAGTCTGGTAACTGTTCAGATCACAGGAGAGTAGGATTTTAGTCCCTAACCTGTATCAAGGTAGTAAGTACAACAGTCTGGTAACTGTTCAGATCACAGGAGAGTAGGATTTTAGTCCCTACCCTGTATCAAGGTAGTAAGTACAACAGTCTGGTAACTGTTCAGATCACAGGAGAGTAGGATTTTAGTCCCTAGCCTGTATCAAGGTAGTAAGTACAACAGTCTGGTGACTGTTATGGCCACTTTACACGCAGCTGCAGGTAACAGGTTTTCCACAGGTAACTTACTGGCTGCAGTGAAATCATGGAGACATAGTTCCATTTGTACACAGCAACAAGATAGATCCATGTCTCCATGATTTCACTGCAGCCAGTAAGTTACCTGTGGAAAACCTGTTACCTGTAGCTGCGTGTAAAGTGGCCATCATGGTCACAGGAGAGAAGGATTTTAGTCCCTAACCTGTATCAAGGTAGTAAGTACAACAGTCTGGTGACTGTTGAGGTCACAGGAGAGTAGGATTTTAGTCCCTAACCTGTATCAAGGTAGTAAGTACAACAGTCTGGTAACTGTTCAGATTACAGGAGAGTAGGATTTTAGTCCCTAATCTGTATCAAGGTAGTAAGTACAACAGTCTGGTGACTGTAATGGTCACAGGAGAGTAGGATTTTAGTCCCTAACCTGTATCAAGGTAGTAAGTACAACAGTCTGGTGACTGTTGAGGTTACAGGAGAGTAGGATTTTAGTCCCTAACCTGTATCAATGTAGTAAGTACAACAGTCTGGTAACTGTTCAGATCACAGGAGAGTAGGATTTTAGTCCCTAACCTGTATCAAGGTACTAAGTACAACAGTCTGGTGACTGTTGAGGTCACAGGAGAGTAGGATTTTAGTCCCTAACCTGTATCAAGGAAGTAAGGAGAACAGTCTGGTGACGTTGAGGTCACAGGAGAGTAACATAGTAACATAGTAACATAGTTTTTAAGGTTGAAGGAAGACTTTAAGTCCATCTAGTTCAACCCATAGCCTAACATGTTGATCCAGAGGAAGGCAAAAAAAAAACCATGTGGCAACACTAAGCTCCACATTGGGGGAAAAAATTCCTTCCTGACTCCAGATACGGCAATCAGACTAATTCCCTGGATCAACGCCCTATTAAAGAATCTAGTATGTATAACTGATAATATTATAGTTTTCAAGAAAGGCATCCAGGCCCTTCTTAAATGTTAGTAGTGACTCACTCATTACAACATCATGTGGCAGAGAGTTCCATAGTCTCACTGCTCTTACAGTAAAGAATCCGCGTCTGTGATTATGATTAAACCTTCTTTCCTCCAGACGTAGAGGATGCCCTCTTGTCCCAGTCTCAGGCCTAAGAGTAAAGAGATCATTAGAAAGGTCTCTGTACTGTCCCCTCATATATTTATACATTATTATAAGATCCCCCCTAAGCCTTCGTTTTTCCAAGCTAAATAACCCCAAGTTTAATAACCTGTCTTGGTATTGCAGACCCCTTAGTCCTCTAATGACTTTTGTCGCTCTTCTCTGGACCCGCTCTAATTCAGCTATGTCTTTCTTATACACCGGAGACCAGAATTGTACACAGTATTCTAAGTGTGGTCGCACTAGTGACTTGTATAGAGGTAAAATTATGTTCTCCTCATGAGCATCTATGCCTCTTTTAATGCCTCCCATTATTTTATTTGCCTTTGCAGCAGCTGCCTGACACTGGCCACTAAATGTGAGTTTGTCATCTACCCATACACCCAGGTCTTTTTCAGTGACAGTTTTGCCCAGTGTTTTACAATTAAGCACATAATTATACCTTTTGTTTCCTCTGCCCAAGTGCATAACTTTACATTTATCCCCATTAAAGCGCATTTGCCATTTAGCAGCCCAAGCTTCTAGTTTACATAAATCCTCCTGTAATATAAAATTGTCCTCCTCTGTATTGATTACCCTGCAGAGTTTAGTGTCATCCGCAAATATTGAGATTCTACTCTGCATGCCCCCTACAAGGTCATTAATAAATATATTAAATAGAAGCGGGCCCAACACTGACCCCTGTGGTACCCCACTGTTAACTGTGACCCATTCTGAGTGTGTTCCATTAATAACCACCCTTTGTTTCCTATCACTAAGCCAGTT
Organism: Allobates femoralis; assembly: GCA_033576535.1. Lineage (NCBI taxonomy): Eukaryota > Metazoa > Chordata > Amphibia > Anura > Aromobatidae > Allobates > Allobates femoralis. The sequence continues at coordinate 4,947 of JARQOC010002989.1, read as the reverse complement.
CTTAACCCACTTACACATATTTTCCCCTATCCCCATTGCCCTCATTTTATGTATCAACCTTTTGTGTGGCACCGTATCAAAAGCTTTTGAAAAGTCCATATACACCACATCCACTGCATTTCCTTGGTCCAGTCCAGAACTTACTTCTTCATAGAAGCTTATCAGATTAGTTTGACAGGAACGGTCCCTCGTAAAACCATGTTGATAATGGGTCATGAGGTTATTTTTCTTCAGATACTCCAGTATAGCATCTCTTAGAAAACCCTCGAGGATTTTACCCACAGTAGAGGTTAAGCTTACTGGCCTATAATTTCCAAGTTCAGTTTTTGTCCCCTTTTTGAATATTGGCACCACATTTGCTATACGCCAGTCCTGTGGTACAGACCCTGTTATTATGGAATCTTTAAATATTAAAAATAATGGTCTATCTATGACAGTACTTAATTCCTGCAGCACTCTGGGGTGTATCCCATCCGGGCCCGGGGATTTGTCAATTTTAGTGATTTTTAGACGATGCCGTACTTCCTCTTGGGTTAAGAAGGTGACATTTAATTGAGACTTTTTGTTATCACTGATCATATTGTCTGTCATGGGATTTTCTTGTGTAAATACTGTTGATAAGGATTTTAGTCACTAACCTGTATCAAGGTAGTAAGTACAACAGTCTGGTAACTGTTCTGATCACAGGAGAGTAGGATTTTAGTCCCTAACCTGTATCAAGGTAGTAAGTACAACAGTCTGGTGACTGTTATGGTCACAGGAGAGTAGGATTTTAGTCCCTAACCTGTATCAAGGTAGTAAGTACAACAGTCTGGTGACTGTAATGGTCACAGGAGAGTAGGATTTTAGGCCCTAACCTGTATCAAGGTATGACGTACACCAGTCTGGTGACTGTTCAGATCACAGGAGCTGAGGATTTTAGTCCCTAACCTGTATCAAGGTAGTACGTACACCAGTCTGGTGACTCTAATGGTCACAGGAGATTCGGATTTTAGTCCCTAACCTGTATCAAGGTATGACGTACACCAGTCTTGTGACTGTTCAGATCACAGGAGATTAGGATTTTAGGCCCTAACCTGTATCAAGGTATTAAGTACACCAGTCTGGTGAATGCAATGGTCACAGGAGATTAGGATTTTAGGCCCTAACCTGTATCAAGGTAGTAAGTACAACAGTCTGGTAACTGTTCAGATCACAGGAGAGTAGGATTTTAGTCCCTAACCTGTATCAAGGTAGTAAGTACAACAGTCTGGTGACTGTAATGGTCACAGGAGAGTAGGATTTTAGTCCCTAACCTGTATCAAGCTAGTAAGTACAACAGTCTGGTGACTGTTATGGTCACAGAAAAGCTTGGATATCAATCTGGATCACCCTGCCTATATCCTCCTAGATTAGTCCTGAGAAGGACTGTTGTGGTCAGCAGCAGTTTGCAGCCCTGCTCTGGATCTACCTCTGAGGGCCGCAAATCTGTCCCTAAGCAGCAGCAGACACTCCCCTACACTCACTGTCTGGATGACTGTGTGCAGAGCACAGCGCAGCCGGGTCTTATAAAGGCTCGGTCACGCTGTGCAGGCCGGCCAATCACTGCAATGCCACAACTAACAGGGCTGTGGCATTGCAGTGGTCTGCCAGCCAATCCCAGCATGTGGGCTGGCTCTCTAAAGAGTGCCAACATGCAGGGATGAGGACCACGAGCACAGCACGAGTATCGCGAGATTACTTGGTGCTCGCCGAGTAGCCCGAGTACAGTGATACTCGTGCGAGTACCGAGCAGCGCAGAGCATACTCGCTCATCACTAGTCTCATTCTTTCATAGTTCTCCAAGGGATCTTGCTTAATGGCAATGTCATCATTCTCAGGCGTATATTTCTCCTTCATCATTGGGGCCTTTGAGATCTGCATACATTGTTGTCACTGTTTCCTTCATGACGTGAGACATCATCTTCTTGATGCAAGGTATTACACAGCATGAAATTAGAGCCACTATGAATAAAGACAAAGGATTATTATACCTAGTTTTATAAGTGCTCTCTGCCATCCATCCCACCACCCAAACCAAGTGTCCCATGGATCCTTAACACCAGAATTATGAGCTAATTCTCCTTCTGACAGGTCTGTGAGTCCTTTTAGGGCTATGCTCCCATCTACTCTTGGTCAGGATCATGTGGTCTGGCAGGCTTCTACCCCATTTATCTTTGTATTCTTCTACCTGGACTGGTCTATATCCCCCATATTGCCCAAAGCTGTTGTAGATCTCGTGTGTATCTGTTTACTATGGTGCAGAAGGCAAACTGATATGTGACCCTTGTAGCTGTGGTACTAACATGACCTCCCGTATGATCTCCCATATTCTCTTCTATATGACCTTCCACCCTCTTGTGATCTGCTCCCCCCTGCTTCATACTGAGTGTGTATATCAGGATTAAGGAGCAAAACAACCATTTTTGGCTTCTGGATCTGGTGCCTTCTTGCAGTGGGATGTGTGGATCCATGTAGGCCTTCCTTCAACCTTCACAGCTGTGGAGGTGACCAGCAGGACTTGGAAGGGGCCATCGTATCTGGGCTCAAGAGCACGTCTGCTGAATCTTTTGATGAGAACCCAATCTCCTGACTGGATCTGATGGGTTCCTTCCAAGCTTTGAGGATCTGGGAGAGAGGAAAAATTCGAGAATGTATTTTAGTCAAATGCTTTGTTAATTCGGTAACAAACTTAGTCAAACTGTCATACTGTAGGGTCAACTGTTGGGGGAAATACAACCCTAGTCTGGGGGCACTTCCAAACAGAATTTCATAGGGACTTAGCTTAGTTGCACTAGCTGGGGTGTGTCTGACACTGAACAATGCGAGGGGAAGACTTTCATGCCACGGCTTCCCCGTTTCCTACGCTGCTTTCAGCATTTTTTTTTTTCCGTTAATACCCCGTTTAATTTCTCGACCCTTCCAGAACTTTTGGGATGATATGGAGTATGAAGAGCTAACTCTGTCCCCAGTGCCTGCCATATCTCTTTGGTCAGATTGGCTGTGAATGCAGGCCCTTGGTCACTCTCTATGGTTTCTGGGACCCCATATCTACACACTACCTTTGAGAGGAGTTTCTTTGCAGTGGTTTTAGCAGATTGGTTCTTCACAGGGAAAGCTTCTGGCCATCCAGAGAATATGTCCACGACTACCAGTGCATATTCAAATCCTCCTGAGGATGGCATCTGAATGTGGTCAATCTGTATGCGTTGGAAGGGGTACAAGGGTCTAGGTGTACACTTCTGTGGCAGCTTCCTCTGTTTTTCCTGGGTTACACCGGGCACAGACTAGGCATCCTCTGGTGTGATTTGTGCCATTGTTGAAAAGCCAGGTGCGTGGTAGTACTGTCTCACAAGATTGTGCATCTTCATTTTTGATTGATGGGAGGGGCCATGGGCCCATCTGGCAATCATTGGGTAGAGGGCTCGTGGGAGGCATGGTTTTCCTTTCAGTAGTATCAGATGCTTCTCATCCTGCACAGCTCCATCTTGGATCCATTTTCCCTTCTCTTCATTGGATGCTTGCTTCTGCAGGGTTAGGACCATGTTCTCCCAGGATTGTTCATCCGTCTTCTTCTTGTCCGAATCTGCTTCTTGTCCTGAGTCTTCTTCTTGTCCTGAGTCTGTCAAAAGATATAAGTTGGAGGGTTCTGTGATGAGTGGCTTCATTGCTGCTTCCTTAGCTGCCCTGTCAGCCAAGTCATTCCCCACGGCTTCTCTTGAGGTCCCTCCAGTGTGTGCCTTTACCTTAAGTACTGTGACTCTTTCTGGCATCAGCAAGGACTCTAGCAATTCCTTCACCGCTCTATAGTGGCGTATTGGAGTTCCATTGGCTGTAATGAAGTCTCTCGCCCTCCAGATAGGCCCGTATAAATGTTCGCTTTCTTCTAGGCTGCCATCTTGCAACCTTCGGTCAATGCAGCCAATTCTGCTTCCTGTGCAGACAAGGACGCGGGTAGTGGTTTGGCCATCAACACAGTATCTTCAGTATTCTTCTTGTCTCATAAGCGCCAGACAGTCGTGCTGAGCCATTTCAAAGTCTGCTTCCTCTTTCACCGAAGTGTCAGAGACGTCACATTCACCCCTTGGAAGAGGGAGGAGAGTTGCAGGGTTCAGGACATCACACCTGGAGATTGTCACGTTATCTGGGAGTAGAAGAGAACATTGTAGCCGTAGGTGGCGTGCAGCAGAGAGATGTTTAGGTTGGGTCTGGGCCAGAATGACAGTGATATCATGTGGAGCCTTCACCTTTAGACAGTGGCCCAGAATAACATCAGCAGTCTTGTCCATCAGTACATGTGTAGTAAAGACAGCTCTCAGGCATGAAGGTGCTCCACGGGCAACTGGGTCCAATCTGGCAGAGTAGCATCCCAGTGGGCGCTGTCTTCCCCCATGGAACTGTGTTAGGACCCCAGTGTCCTTTCTTCTCCATCACAAACAGGCAAAAGGGTTTCTTGTAGTCAGGGAGTCCAAGGGCAGGAGAGCATATGATGGCATCCTTCAGCGTGTAGAATCCATCAATGGCTTCAGCTGTCAGACAGAAAGGAATGTCTTTGCTTGGGCACAATTAGAGTATCCAAGACTGTGGCTTAATTCACTGCCTGTAGATCTTGCACCATGCGAAACTTGGGAGGTTGTCCCTTTGGTGTTTTCTTCTTGACTGGAAACAGTGGGGTGTTGCATGGTGACTTGGTAGGGATAACTGCTCCATTCTTGACGTAAGGCGTCAGTTGCTGTGTGATAGCATCCGATTGGGCAATTGAGAGAGGGTACTGGGGCTTACGGGGTAAGCGGGCTCCTGGTTTAAGCTTGACTTCCACTGACTGGACTGGGAGCCTTCCAATGTCTTCAGGGCCTTGGGCCCACAGGATGTCTGGTATCTGTGAAAGCCAGGCTGCATCCGTAGGTTGTATTGTCTCAGCAAAGTGAA
>JARQOC010002988.1:0-20045 GCA_033576535.1 Allobates femoralis | reverse complement strand
AAATCCTGAAAACATGACCTGTTGGTGTGCTTTGAGGACTGGAGTTGGGAAACACTGCCCTAGCAGTCACCCATATTGTGCTGTCAATCTCATTTATTCCGGTTCCATTTGACAAAGTGCAGGGAGGGAGGTGGTAGACATTTTTATGCCAAAAAGAAAATATATGTGTATAATATGTATCCAAAAGTACAATATTTACAGCCTTAAAAAGTCATGCATATACTGTAATACTCCTATATGCATGACCTGTTAACTTAAGTGTTTTCTGTTTTAATTTTTACTAGATATATCTTAAAGATATAAGTAATGGATTGTGTTTCAAGCTTTTCCTGCACTTACAAAACAGTATTGTAACCTCCTGCATTTGCTAGATGAACATTTCCTGAAAAACTCTGTTGTCATTTCTCTAAAATGCTAACCGCTATATTGCCTGTATCCGTAGATTCACTCTGTCAAATTCCCTTGTAATAAAGAAAGGAGACAAGAAGCGCTCACGTGGGGAGAACCCAGTGTTATAGTGGGATTAGGGAGGATGTGGGTAGGGGGACTCGACTAACCTGCTAAGGTTGTGCCGCCTCCGCACAACCTCAGTGAGGACCGTCTCCAGGGCCTCCTGGCACCCGCACTGCTCCTTCTAATTGTGCCTCAGTGCTCCTATCAAGTAACCTAATCTTTCCTGTGCTAATCGAAATTCCCTTGTAAAACTGGGCAACTATTAGCCATAGCTTGTAAGCATAAATGTATTGATATTCTAAATCTTGGGCACTTGCAACTGCCTTAGCGCCCAACCATCATTATTATTTTTAGATATACAGTACATAAAATTATGGTTCAAATAATATCTTTGCCTCCCCAAAATGTGACCAATAAGTTTGACCGCTTACAAAACAGAATAAAACTGCTGAGGAATTACCCTAAACATGGAGCATTTTAAGTACAGTAAATTAACTTATTCATCCATTTGTTAAACCCAATATGTACCAGATATTTTATATATGCATATGTATTTTTAGAGATCAAGAGGCTTTATGAAGACAACCTAAAATAACATATCATTATAAGACATTCCATTAACAGATTTTTGTGTATTGTATGCTCCTCGAATAAAGGCATCGCTATATGTATTTCCTGGGCTCAGTGTAAATCTACCGTATGTACAATGTTGTAAGTCTTATTGGTTACATCAAACATACCTATTTCAGAGCATTACAGTACAGTTTTATGTAAACGTGCACAGACTGTTAAATTAAGATGTGCAGTCATAGTAAACAATCCCTCTTTAGGGATTGCTTACATTTTGATTTGCTTGATTGTCTTCCGCCATTACTTTTCATTATGTTTCAACAGTGAACCGAAGTGATAATTTATGAGAAATTCAGAAATGGATCAGAGACTCTGCAGATATTTTTTATTAGGTGGACAAGCAGACAATCTAGATGAATGTTACTTGGCACTAAATGACAATAAGTTGCCTTATGCTATTCACTAAATGATGGATGACAAACCTTATTGTTGTACAGATGCTTAACTCACTCTTGTGCATTGTAATTTTGGAGAAGCCATCTGATTTGTTCAGATTAGTATTCCAAGCAGCTACAGACATACTGCCGAGAATGGGAAAGCAGAAAAGTGTTTTTTTTTCTGTTATTTGTTGTCTGACAGGTTTGACTCCAAGGGCCATTCATAATGGCAAACATAATTTCTTGAGGTCTGTACTTTGACTTTTGCTATCACAGGGTATCTGGCTTTGATAAAGGGGAATTTACATATTGTATTAAATAACATAAAGCAGACCAGTACATATTAAAAAAAAACAGCACACCATGCTATAGACTGTTTGTTTTACACATTTTATGGGTTGTGGCACAGGAGAATAAGTGATGATGTGCAGAAACCTTGGTTGGAGTAAACAATATCCAGATAGACTGTAAGCGGTTCTGAAATCGCTCTGCAATTGGGGGATTTTCAAACAATGTATAGTAGAACATCTGCTGATGGGTTTATGTAATTTTCCAGTCAATTTGTTCTGTCAAGAAGATAAAGTGGTTTACTGCTTTGAAGAGACCGATAATATGGGTGAGAAAAAATAAACTGGCTTTTGACCGTAATAGAACAACCTAGATTTTTTTTTTTCACTTTTTATGTGATTCTGCCCCGGACTTGAATAAAATCTTGCATTTTCCCGCTTCTTCACTAAAGATTCAATTTGGTTTCTGTGCCCCATCTTGTGACAGCTCATGAAGGAAGATGTATGATGACTTTATCCAGGGGTCAAATATTTTGCAGTTGCAATTTAATTCAATGCATCCACAAATGTGCTGATACTGTATCTTTGTTAAGTTCCACTTAACTATAGTATTTGCTATTTTGCAGTAACTGCTTAATCATTTCTTTCCTTTAAAGCCTGATTCATCATTTCTTTAGATCTCATTATATTGATTCCAGCTTTTGCTTGCATTACAAAGCTCTTTAAGATGTTATCTAAAATGCTCCATTTTTCCCATTTTTTTTGTCTGCCTATATGGGAGCATATATTGCCCTAGCCGCTAGAAGCACTAACATGTTGGAGAGGCAGTGTAGGCATACAGTAAATATGACATTGTTAATCCTGATATCCTCTTGCTCAGATCTGGCAGGATTTAGCATTCAGATGCTTTTAAATGGGAGGAGTGAGGGATTTGTTTGGCCGGCTTCACACTACAGCTGGGATCCGATCCGTGGCTGTCTGCTTGAGACAGACAGCCCCGGACTGGATCAGCACACAGAACTGGAGGGCTAATTTGCCCTCGGGTCCAGTGTGCAGCCGGCGCAGCTGCAGCTGCTGATAACTGATCTGTCAGAGGGAACAGCTCCATGGTGCTGAAGCTCAGCACCAGCCCCTCCTGACAGTTCAGGATCGCGGCTAGCTCCCCGCGAGCCGCGGTCCTGACCTATCAGCGGCGGCAGTTGCGTGCGGCTGCACACCTGACCGGAGGGCAAATTAGCCCTCCAGTTCTGTGTGCTGATCCATTCCGCTGCTGTCTGCCTTAAGTGGACAGCCACGGATCATATCCCAGCTGTAGTGTGAAGCCAGCCTTACTCCTTATCTTTCATTCAGTGCATTGGATTATGCAACCTCTATCTATAACAAATATTGATTGTCTGTATTGACTAGCAACCTTTTAGCACTCCACATTATTGCATACTCACTGATTTGAGGTTCATGATTGCCAACTGAGAATGGATAAGATAAGTGTTGCACATTGGTCACTCTTTATTCTGTATTAATCATTGATTGGCATTGATTCATATGGAGCAGTATAAATAGAGCACAACTTGGCCACCGCAGATTTGGTAAATAGGAAGGAATAGCACAAACTAATTTCTTGTTTTTGTACTTTACATATCAGATTCTTTAAATGTCTCCTAAATTGTATTTTTAGATGACCTATAGTTCAATGTAGGCTAGGATTACACTAGCGTCAGCCTTTTGTCTGACGGTTCTGTCTAAAACTTAAAATTCTACAGCCTGAACGCAAGCGTTAACAAGCTGTAAGGCTGTGTTTAGGCTGCCTATATATCCCTATGGTTACCGTTGTTCTAGCGCAGCCGGCAGCTGGACACAGAAGGACCGGATATGTGCTATTTCTGAGCACACACGGAAATGCGGTTTGCAGCATTTTCCTGTGCGCTCAGAAATAGCGCATATCCTGTATTTCTGTGTTAGGCGGCTGGCTGCGCTGGGAGATCGGTACCCATAGGATTATATAGGCAGCCTGAACACAGCGTTACAGCACGTTAACGCTTGCACTCAGGCTGCAGAATGCTAAGTTTTAGACAGAACCATCAGCCAAAAGGCTGATGCTAGTGTGACCCTAACCTTACTCAGTTTATCACATGGAATTAATACACTACACTGATGTGTTGCAGATAATGTATTGCTAAATGCATTATTTAATTCCCTTTGACAATTAAATTAATTGTTAGATTTTCATAGCACTACAACCGATATATCTTTTGTAGGTGCATGTAATGGTCCCTGTCTATCATTGCTTAGTAGTCTCGATTAGAAAGAGTAAAAAGAAAAAATTCTCAATACTTACACTTTGTGTGAGACACATTAATGGCCACATATGAGCATTTCAAGCAAAGCACGTTCTATATATAAAATGGGAACACAATTGTAGATTTTGTAACAAACACATTTATAGCAGAGACTGAGTAATGTGGTCTGATCTTTTTATTAAGCAATTTTGAGTTTCAAATTGATATTTTAAACACTAAAAAAAGTTAAAGTGTAAATGTCATTTCATTAAAAAAAAATACTGAACTGTTTGTTAATGATGGGACACATAGCAGCTAAGATAATGCTTTTTTGTGCTATGTGACTTACCTTCTCACATTTCTCCGTGCTTTTCCAAAAACTGCATTTTATGGATGTATGGGCATGGCCAGCATTTGCCAGCACTGTGTGTGTATTTCCACAGTTTCTAAGAGCAGGCTCATAGGGAACAGTATGACAGCAGATAAGGGGTTAATAGAGATCTGAGCTGTGTGGAGCTAGATGACAGATCAGAAGCTTGTGCCAAGGAAAGAGGAGTTTACACTGATCCTGAAATTCTGGCATTGCTCAGCACTTTGCAGTAGTCTGAAGTAATATGATACATTATCACCTCAAAGCAGTGTGGACGCAGTGTAGGCCCCCTCCCTTTACCCTTATTCACCATGTTCCAAATTATTATGCAAATTTATTTTAAGTGTCATAGCTTTTTTTTCAATCAATGAAACCAATTGATGGTATTGTGTCTCAGGGTTCGTTGGGTCACTGAAGTCAATCTCAGATGCCTGTGATAATTAGTTTGGCAGGTGTGCCCAATAAAAAAAAAAGCAACAAATAGTGCAATGACTTGGACAAGGGATTTAAACATTAGATATTGCATGAAAACATAAGCCTAATAATTGTACTGTGAAGAGATTTGTGGCTGATTCTGAGCACAGACATGTTCGTGCAGATAAAGGCAGAATGAGGAAGGTTTCTGCAAGGCAAGTTCATCGGATTAAGAGAACAGCTGCTAAAAAGGCCTTACAAACCAGTAAACAGATATTTGAAGCTGGTGATGCCTCTGGAGTCCCTCGAACTTCAAGGTGTAGGATCCTTCAAAGGCTTGCTGTGGTGCATAAACCTACCATTCAGCCACCCCTAAATAGTGCTCACAAGCAGAAACGTTTGCAGTGGGCCAAGTCATACATGAAGACTAATTTACAAACAGTATTGTTTACTGATGAGTGCCGAGCAACCATGAATGGTCCAGATGGATGAAGTAGTGGATGGTTGGTGGATGGCCACTATATCCCAACAAGGCTGCGAAGTCAGCAAGGATGTGGAGGAGTCATGTTTTGGGCCGGAATCATTGGGAAACAGCTAGCAGGCCCCTTTAAAGTTCCTGAAGGTGTGGAAATGACCTCTGAAAAGTATACAGAGTTTCTGACTGAGAACTTTCTTTCATGGAACAAAAAGCAAAAACGTGTTTTCAGGAGCAAAATCATCTTCATGCATTACAATGCACCATCTCATGCTGCAAAGAATACCTCTGTGTCATTGGCTGCTAAGGGCATAAAATGAGATAAACTCATGGTGTAGTCACCATCTTCCTCTGACCTCAACCCTATAGAGAACCTTTGGAGTATAATCAAGCAAAAGATCTATGAGGGTGGGAGACACTTCACATCAAAACAGCAGCTCTGGGAGGCTATTCTGAAATCATGCCAAGAAATACAAGCAGAAACTCTCCAGAAACTCACAAGTTCAATGGATGCAAGAATTGTGAAGGTGACATCAAAGAAGGGTTCCTATGTTAACATGTAACTTGGCCTGTTAGGATGTTTTGGAGTTAAATAGCTTTTTATTTCAGTGAATGTGACCACCTAATGCTGCAAATTCAACAAATGAGCATTTTCATTTCTTTCAAACATATCAAATGTTTAGAAACTCTACTGTGCCTAATAATTTGGAGCAGTGCATTTAACGTTTTTCTTAAAGGGAACCTGTCAGCTAGTTTATGCCTCCCCAGCTATCACTGTCTGTAGTTGCTGCTTTATAATGCTAGTGTAATCATCCCCGTCTGAGCTCAGAATGTAATGTGAAAGGTGAAAAAAAAGCATTTCTACACTTACATTTCCTTATGTAATGAGGCAGTCAGTCTTGGAGGATGGAGACTGTTTGGCAGGTTAATAGTTAACATTTCAGCCTTATGTTAAAACGTGTTGGGAGACCTGATGTGATGTCATAACCATGTGACTACAATAGGTGGCGCTAAGTCCCTATAACATAATATGAGTTTGCTAGCTTAGCTCTGCCCACTATGGTCACATGATCGTTACACCACACAGGTCCTTTATCCATGCAAGTAAATAGTGAGTTAACTATTATCCTGCCAGACAGTCTCCCTCCTGCAATATGTAGACTGAAATGTAAGTGTATAAATGCTTTTTTTCACCTTTTACATTACACTATGAGCTCAGACAGTGATGATTAGAATAGTATTATGAAGCTGCAGGTACAGATAGTGATAGCTGGGGGGGCATAAACCACCTGACAGATTCCCTTTAATTTCAAATATTATATTGTTATTATTGGGAGGTTTCTTCAATAAAATTCGATGTATACTCTAATAGGTGATGACTTTTATTACACTGACTGTCATTTGCACCAACCATTTAGAAAAATCAGAGAAAAAGAACATTTGCATAATAATTTGGAACATGGTGTATGGTTAAATGCCCCGTATTCAGCGTGAGAAGCTTGAAGACGGATCTGACTGAAAATGAATTTGCTTCACACACAGTGCAGTGGGGAAACCTTGTGAAAGGTTTAGAAATGGTTTCCTTTCAGATTACATTAATATTAGGGATGGGCGAATCTACTCGCTAGGACTCGTTACTCGGCGAGTAGTAAGGGACTCGCAGGACTCGGTACTCTGCGAGTTTCCCAGGGTTTACTCGCACGAGTCCAATGCAAACCAATGGCAATCCTAGTTTTGTCAGAGACGCTGACAAAACTAGGATTGCCATTGTCTTGCATTAGACTCGGCTACTGTGCGAGTGATAGCAGGGAAACTTGCAGAGTAAGAGCTGTCTGCTCTGTGCAGCTCCAGGGTCCTAGAGCCCGCCTGCTGCCTGATGTAGCAGAGCTGAGATTGCTCTCAGTCTGCTCATTCCCTGTGCATAGACATCTATGTCTATGCACAGGGGATGTAGCAGAGGGGACATCGCGTTTTGGACTACGCCGGACGGAAGAGGATTTTTTTAATTAAAGATGGAGTCCCTAATGGCTTTTTTTTTTTATTTCTAATAAGAAAATTTCTCTGTGTGGTGTTTTTTTTAACCCTTTATTGGAGATTCTTAGTGGCCAGGTCAAACCTGGCCTGACATTAAGAATCCCGGGCTTAATACCAGCTTGTATAACAAAGGTGGTATTAACCCCTTTATTACCCAGCGTGCCACCGCCACCAGGGCCGCTGGAAGAGCGGGGTTCAGCGCCAGAGGATGGCGCTTCAATGAACGCGCCATCTTCTGGGGCGACTGCGGGCTGCAATTTGCAGCGGGGGGTGCCCAGAAAGCTTGGGCCTCCCTGCGCTGCGGATTCCAGCCCCCAGCTGCTTAGCTGTACCTGGCTAGACATAGAAATTGCGCGGAGCCCCACGCATTTTTTTTTAATTATTTCATGAAATAATAAAAAAAAAGGGCTCTCATATATTCTTGTGTCTGGCCAGGTACAAATAGGCACCTGGGGGTTGGGGGCAGCCCGTCGCTGCCTGCTGGATCCGACTGGTTCCAGAAATACGGCGAAGCCCACGTCAAATTTTTTTCTGACAAACCCATAAAACAATGTAAATAAAAGGGACTGCATCTTTATTAACCCCTGGACCATGGGCGAGGGGTTAATAAAGATGCAGTCCCTTTTTTAGGATTGTTTTATTGATTTTTCAGAAAAAAAATGACGTAGGCTTCGCCGTATTTCTGGAACCAGCCAGATCCAGCAGGCAGCGACGGGCTGCCCCCAACCCCCAGGTGCCTATTTGTACCTGGCCTGACACAAGAATATAGGCGAGCCCTCTTTTTTTATTATTTCATGAATTTCATGAAATACTTAAAAAAAAATGCGTGGGGCTCCGCGCAATTTCTATGTCTAGCCAGGTACAGCTAAGCAGCTGGGGGCTGGAATCCGCAGCGCAGGGAGGCCCAAGCTTTCTGGGCACCCCCCGCTGCAAATTGCAGCCCGCAGCCGCCCCAGAAGATGGCGCGTTCATTGAAGCGCCATCCTCTGGCGCTGAACCCCGCTCTTCCAGCGGCCCTGGTGGCGGTGGCACGCTGGGTAATAAAGGGGTTAATACCAGCTTTGTTATACAAGCTGGTATTAAAGGGAACCAACCACCTCAGATGACGACTATAAGCAGTTAATACATGTCCCTGCACCCTACCTACACCGTTCCAGCTATGTTTTTGCTAAGAATATTGATAAATGCAAACCGAAAGAAACACTTTATAAACTTACATTCCTGCGTACTTGAGGGCGTCTCCCTCGGGCTCTCGTACTAGAGGGCTGTGTCTCCAGCAGCTTGACTGGCTTCTCCAGCCCTCCCTCTTACTTTGCAGGACGTCACATGAAGGGACGGGAGCTGCCTTGCGTGCCCGCCCACTGATACATAACATCACGCCCTCTCACTTTGTAAGAGTCTGGACGCGTCATGAAAGGGGCATGGCTAAATCGCGGCGAGCCCCGCCCCTGTCAATGACGCGATTTAGCCACGCCCCTTTCATGACGCGTCCAGACTCTTACAAAGTGAGAGGGCGTGATGTTATGTATCAGTGGGCGGGCACGCAAGGCAGCTCCCGTCCCTTCATGTGACGTCCTGCAAAGTAAGAGGGAGGGATGGAGAAGCCAGTCAAGCTGCTGGAGACACAGCCCTCTAGTACGAGAGCCCGAGGGAGACGCCCTCAAGTACGCAGGAATGTAAGTTTATAAAGTGTTTCTTTCGGTTTGCATTTATCAATATTCTTAGCAAAAACATAGCTGGAACGGTGTAGGTAGGGTGCAGGGACATGTATTAACTGCTTATAGTCGTCATCTGAGGTGGTTGGTTCCCTTTAAGCCCGAGATTCTTAATGTCAGGCCAGGTTTGACCCGGTCACTAAGAATCTCCAATAAAGGGTTAAAAAAAACATAACACAGAGAAAATTTTTTATTAGAAATAAAAAAAAAAAGCCATTAGGGACTCCATCTTTAATTAAAAAAATCCTCTTCCGTCCGACGTAGTCCAAAACGCGATGTCCTCTCTGCTACATCCCCTGTGCATAGATATAGATGTCTATGCACAGGGAATGAGCAGACTGAGAACAATCTCAGCTCTGCTACATCAGGCAGCAGGCGGGCTCTAGGACCCTGGAGCTGCACAGAGCAGACAACTCTTACTCTGCGAGTTTCCCTGCTATCACTGGCACAGTAGCCGAGTCTAATGCAAGACAACGGCAATCCTAGTTTTGTCAGCGTCTCTGACAAAACTAGGATTGCCATTGATTTGCATTGGACTCGTGCGAGTAAACGCTGGGAAACTCGCAGAGTACCGAGTCCTAGCAGATAAAGCCTGAAGCTTCCGAGACACATCTGCAATTTGTAAATCGCACATTACTCGCTATTACTCGCTTCCCCATTTATTAACATTGGACTCGCTAGACTCGCAACGAGTAGCGAGTCCCAGGCTCGGACTCGCTAGAGTCAAGCGATTCCGAGTAATTTAGGACTCGCCCATCACTAATTAATATACAATATTTGAAAGTTTAATAAAATCAATTGTTTTACATTATATTAAATATAAATTCAAATGGCCATTACACTTTAAATTTGCTATTGTATGTTAGCACTAACACCTGTTTTAACTAATCAAGGACCCGTCAGCACAGTTTAATATTGAATATTTAAAAATTTATTGAAGACAGTGTACATTTATTTCAATGTTAAAGGGCATTTGTCATCAGGAAATTACCTACAATTGAAATTAAGTTTTTATGTTAAATCGTTTCTTTTTTTAATTTTTGCTAATGGTATAATTTTTATATTTTTTATAATAGACTGATTCCCACCCCTGGTATAACCATTGGTCAAATTGATTCTTGGATATAATATGACAACTACAGTGTCTTTTTTTCACTGCGCCAGATCAATGCCCACCAGGTTCTATCACATTAGCTGGTCTTTTATAACTACACACACGCTACAAGTTCTTTTCTTTATTAGCTAGAAGGCAGTTGGGCAGGACTATTGTACATATACTATTTTCAGGAAAAAGTACGGAGAAAGCATTGTCTTTGTCACAATTATAATTACTATATGTATTATCCTTCAGCTTAATCAAACGCCATGGCGACTTGATGATGTTCGCTCTATAGGAAGATCGATCTTGCGTGTGCCTAGATAGGTCCACCAACCAGGGCCTTTTCCACTGTTATCTTGACAGTATCAAGCCATTGGGTTGCTGGTCTTCCTCTTAGCCTTGTACCTCATATTCTTCCTATCATAGTGTCCTTCTCAAGCGTTTTTTCTCTTTCTATTATGAGCCCAAAGTAGGTAAATCATAGCTTGGTGATTTTTACTTCAAGTGACATGTCTGGCTTGATTTGTTGCAAAATTGATTTCTTTGTTCTTCTTGCCATCCATGGTATTCATAACATCCTTCGTCAGCACCACATTTTGAAGGCGAGGCTTCTTTTTCAGTCTTGTTTCTTTGTTGTCCATGTTTCAGTTCCATATGTTACTATACGGGTCATTCCATGTCAAGTGAACCAATGATTATTACCTCTTTATTTTTAATTCTTTTGAGATTTTGTTATTTGATAATAGCATGTCAGACAATGCAAAATGTAAAGAGAAAAATTTTTTAAAAAATGTATTTATTTTTTAAATGATTTTCAAAGTTCGGAAAAAGTGTGAATTTCGCTGTTGCCTGCCTTTACGTTTCTCCTCATAACTCAGGCTAGGAATAAGATAGAGAGACAAAATAAACACCAATCTACTCAGAACTATACAGGCTTTCATAAGATATGTCACAAGAGGATCTTTGTTAATATTTTACCCATTTGATCGCAAGCGCAAAACTTTAAAACGTATTTCCGAAAAATCGGCGCGCTTTAAATATTTCAAAAACTGCCCATGTGTCTGCTATGCTCTTAGCCACATCTGTACCAAATTTCAAGTTGGGATCGCAATGGGATCATATTTTAACATATTTTACTATTAATAGCGTCAATGGGTCATTCCATATCAAGTGATCTAAATATGAATATTTTTTTTTACCTGACGTCTTTAGATTTTTTTTTTTTTTTCCTTTATGAAGTACTACTTTAGTTAATTACAAATTAAAAGTTTGGAATTTTTTTCTTCATCAGTTAATTTTTTACAGATTTTTAAAGTTTAAAAAAAGTGTGAATTTTGGCCTGGTATGGCGTTACATTTTTTTATCTCGGGCTAGAAATAAGATAGAGAAACAAAATAAACACCATTCTACTCAGAACTGTCCAGGCTTTCACCAGATATCTCACAAGAGTATATTTGTTAATTTTAATTTTTTACCCATGCGAATGCAAACGCAACATTTTGAAACGCATTTCCGAAAAAACGTTTTATTAAAAATTTTCCAAAACTGCCCATGTGTCTTTTATGCTCTTAGCCACATCTGTACCAAATTTCAAGTTGGGATCGTGATGGGATCATATTTTAAAATATTTAACTATGGTTAATCTCATTTTTATTAAATTTTGAAAAAACATATGAAAGACATACATTCAATCTTTTAACAAAATCTTGAGACATATAAAATATACAAAAAGAGAATTCACAAAGTTATTAGTAACTTTAAGATAAGCTGCAAATTTACTTTTGCGCTTATCTCTGGTGCAATATATACTACAATCTAAATATAATTCCAAACACTCAAGTATACAACCTTTCTCAGGGTTTTGAGATGTTCTGATGTCAAGGGGACAAGCAGCCCCAGCAGAATGATTTTTATCACTTGGCCCCTTCTAACAGGTTGACCACGTAAGTGGGTCATTACCCGTTGAGGCCTAGTTGGAATAGTCTATCGACTGGTGTACCGGAAAGGAAGGCCGAAATATTAATGATCTACACACAGCTCAGAGTTTACGATACCTGTCTAATGTTCACTAGAATTCTGAAGGTATAGGTGTAGAAAGGAAATACCTAGACTGAATGTATCAGATGGGAAGAAAAGAGAGATAGAAAAGAAGAGAGAGAGAAGAGAAACAAAAACCATTAGAAAAAGTTATACTGGGAAAGAAAAGCCACGTAAGAAAAAAAGAAAAAAGGAGGGGGGGGGACGGGTGAGGTATGGGAAGGAGAAAGGGTACTCATCCCACTGGCTCCCCATCAGCCAGAGGTCGAGCCATATTATCTGTGCTGGAAAAGATACTCCTAAATTCTGCAGAGTCGTGAAAAACAATCCATTCAACCCAAATCCCTAAGAATTTGTTCCGAGATCCCGACGCATCAGCTGCGAGCTCCTCCATTCGATATATGTCCATCAATTCTTTGAACCAATCAAGTAGAGATGGAGCCCGGGTTGATTTCCAGAACCTCGGGATCACAGCACGAGCAGCCGAGATGCAAAAGCGGAGAATATCCCTCTTCTGTAGCCCAATAGGACCTGGAAAAATGGATAACATTGCCGATTCTGGGCAGCATTCGGCTTGTTTAACTGTTATCCGGGCGTATGCATTGAAAACCTCAGACAAGAACCGCCGGATTTCCCCACAACTCCACCAAATGTGTATCATTGTACCCTTCTCTTCCCCACAGCGCCAGCAGGTATCAGGGGTTCCAGGGAACATGTTCTGGAGTGTCGTCGGGCACAAGTAATATCTAGTGAGCAGCTTATAGCTTCTTTCTTTTGCAGAACAAGCGCTAGCTAGTGAGTGAGTAAATATAAAGCATTTCTGCCAATTAGCTTCTGAAATGCTAGACCCCAATTCCCTCTCCCAAGCACGTTGGAAGTAAAGGGTGCCCTGCTCTCTCATGGACCCTAAGGCCTGGTATAGAACTGATATTTTGCGCCTCGGTGGAGCCTCCAGTTGGAATAACCTCTCCAATACGTTGGGCGTCAATCTTACCCTGCAAAAGAGGTCAGCTGAATATAAGTATGCTCTGTATTGGAAAAATTCGAATCACTTAAGAGGTCTCGTAGGTTCTTTGAGTTGTAGCTCTGCCATCGGGGGCAAACCACCACTGGACAGAGTCTGTCCTACTCGGGTGTCATACACAATCCGCCAACATAAAAATCTCTGCCTGTCAAATCTGGGTGGGAAAGATGGGTTGGAAAAAAGGGGAGTCAAAGGGCTAAGTCTGTCGTTTAAGCGGAGGGTTTTCGTCACTAGGTGCCATACCTTCAAGGTGTTTCTGGTCATGTCTGTCAAAGGTACTAGGTCTGTGGAGTCTTTAGGGGAAATCCAAAGCAGGTGTTTCAGCGGAATCCCCAAACCCTCTTGCTCCACCCCTACCCATTTCTTGGAGGACGCATGATAATGCCAATCTAGAGCTCTAACAAGAGAGGAAGCCACAAAGTACGCTCGTATGTTGGGTAGTCCAACCCCTCCTCTGGTCTTGGGCAAGGATAGGATATTCATTCGCAATCTGGACCTCTTGCCCCCCCAGACAAATCTAAGGATCATAGATTGCATTTTGGAGAGGAAGCCTCTATCCAATAGAACAGGAACTGTCTGAAAAGTATATAAAAGTCGGGGCAAGACATCCATCTTGACTACGTTTATTCTCCCAAACCAGGATAGCTTTAATTGTCTATAGGAGGTAAATGCCGATTCCGCGTTAGTCAAAAGGGGTTGATAATTTAAATTGCATATTTGTTTAAGATCTTTTGGTATAAGGACTCCCAAGTACTTAATGGCTTCTACTTTCCATTTAAATGGGAACTGTTTAGATAGATGAGAAACCAATTCTCCAGGCAAAGAAATATTGAGTGCCTCGGTTTTGGAGCAATTCACTTTAAAGTTGCTCAATTGTCCGAACCGTTCAAACTCCATTAAGACTGAAGGGATGGAGACCAGGGGCTGGGAGATGTAAAGTAGCAGGTCATCTGCAAATAAGGCTAATTTGTGATGACTCTGTCCCAGCTTGACCCCATGGACGCATTCATTGGACCTAAGTGCAAAATATTTAACTATAATAGTGTCAATTCAAAAATCACCAAGAACACAATCAGTCATTTTTTCACAATTGCCCGTCAATAGTTTGAATTTGATATAAAGAAACATAGTCTTGTAACATCTCAAATGAAAGCTGTTGCCGTTCTGAGTAAAATGATGCCTCTCCCACTTCATTATCTTATTTCTAGCCTGAGATAAAAAAATTTAAAGTCATACCAGGCCAAAATTCACCCTTTTTTTAAACTTTAAAAATCTGTAAAAAATTAACTGAGGAAGAAAAAAATTCTAAACTTTTAATTTGTAATTAACTAAAGTAGTACTTCATAAAGGAAAAAAAAAAAAAAATCTAAAGACGTCAGGTAAAAAAAAATATTCATATTTAGATCACTTGATATGGAATGACCCATTGACGCTATTACTAGTAAAATATGTTAAAATATGATCCCTTTGCGATCCCAACTTGAAATTTGGTACAGATGTGGATAAGAGCACAGCAGACACATGGGCATTTTTTGAAATATTTAAAGCACGCCGATTTTTCAGAAATGCGTTTTAAAGTTTTGCGCTTGCGATCACATGGGTAAAATATTAACAAAGATCCTCTTGTGACATATCTGATGAAAGCCTGGACAGTTCTGAGTAGATTGGTGTTTATTTTGTTTCTCTATCTTATTTCTAGCCCGAGATATGATAGAAATTGTAAAGCCATACCAGGCCAAAATTCACACTTTTTTAAAACTTTAAAAATCTGTAAAAAATTAACTGATAAAGAAAAAAATTCAAAACTTTTTTTTTGTAATTAGATAAAGTTGTTCTTCATATAGAAAAAAAATGTAAAAAATCTGAGGACGTCAGGGAAAAAAATATTCATTTTTGGATCACTTGACATGGAATGACCCATACACAACACCAGAATATGTACAAGCCACGTCTTAATTGCCAGTGAAATGCTCCTTGATTTTAATACCTTGTCCAGTGACTTCATTGTTTATTTTCCTATAGCTATTCTCCTATTGACTTTCAGTCTCATTGTTGCATCTTGAGTGATCAATGATCTGAGTAAGTTGGAGTCCTTTAACACTTCTAATTCATCGTCATCCATTTCAAATGTGTCTTTGTCATACCTGGCAGTAGACAAAATCTTTGTTTTCTTTGTGTTGAGTAATAGTTGCATGTTTGAGTTTTCCATCTTGACACTCCCTGATAAGTCGTTTATTTCATCTACACGTGTTGTTATCAGTATTGCAGCATCTGTGTATCGTAGATTCTTGACGATTCTTCAACCGATTTTGAACCCTTCTTCTTTTTAGGCAAGTCCAGCCTTCCTGAAAATAGCTTTAGATCTTTATTGAAAATTAACAAATGTGAGTCCTCGCCACAACATGTTTCGACACAAATGCGTCTTCCTCCAGATCCACTTGAGGAAGACCCATTTGTGTCGAAACATGTTGTGGCGAGGACTCACATTTGTTAATTTTCAATAAAGACCTAAAGGTAATACTGATCAGTGCAGTGTCCTTGTGTAGCGCTCATATTTTAAATACCACCATTTCTAAATTGTTCCTTATCTATCCTCCCTGTTGGGAGTGTGGTGGAAGAGAGCAGCTCTGCACACAAGGACCTGGCTGGTTTAATAGACACGTGATTAATCACGGGACCTGGAGAAGCGAGTTGGAGCTGGACAATCACTTTGGAACCAGGAACCGGCGAGCAAAGGTCTCGGATCCCTTCCTCACCACTGAGCCTACAATCTGGTTGTGCAGAGACGGCACAACCAGAAAAGGTGAGTGAGGAATTAATATAAAGGAGAATTTAATCTGCCTTTAGCAAACAGTGTGGCGCAACCGAAAAATTTTTGTTTCCTGAAAATAGCATCTGCATATAAATTGAACCCCTTACCAACATCTGTAAGCATGTACGAAGCAAGTCCAAAATGGGTGTAAGGAGCGGGCTCACGGGCTGAGTCTGCTCTATACCCAGCAGATAACAGCAACAGCAAGCCAAGATCCCATTCTGTGTATGCGCCACCTCCAGGTGCCTTTTCCTTGAAGCCCACATTGCCGATATTTACTTTAATACACCTACTTGGACTTGTTCCTGCCTCACACCACCTGCAGCAATGCATAGACACCCGCTACAGCTCCATCTATGGCACCCACCGCAGTGCCACCCATGACACCCACAGCAGCACTGCTTGTGACACCTGCCACACTGCCCGCAACTCTGCCCGTGACACTCGCTGCACTACCTGCATCATTACCTGCTGCAAAAAGCCTCCTGTGACACCGCTCCACCACCGCTGTCTTCCCCCAGCAAGCTCTGGATAGCTGGGCATAACTCTGGATAGCCTTAGGATAGATCATGTGGCACCCCACTGGTCGGGACTCCACATAGGGGTACTGCACCCATATAAGAGTGTGTAGTATCCTTGTGACTAGGGAACTAGGATGTCGCATAATGGACCCTCACAACACTCATTCACACACACCCTAGAGCAGGGGACCGTGGGTGGACCCGCTTCAAGGAGGACACAGTCCCATAGGAGAAGTCATAGATAGAAGGCTGTATGCGTGGCAGGGCAGTCACTCAGTCTAAGAGAACAGTCTGAGAGCTCCATCGGGGAGTGAGGAGTGAAGGACAGCGGAGAAGCCGTCGTGATAAGAGGGAGTTCCTAGGGGCACCAGACATTGTGGTGCACCTGAATCCGGACCCGGTATGAGTACCAACCGGAGAGATCTGGGCCCAGGACAGAGGACCAGCTCTGACTACGGTGCAGGAGTCTAATCCCAAGCCATCAAACCGGAGGCCCCAAGCTTCTGTATGAAGTCGTGGCCAAACACCCGGGATACACCTTGAAAAGGCATACCAAACTAGGGTCAGGGGGGCTTGAAGGGGAGTCCTCCATGAAGATCCATGGGAGCTGGCTTGAGGCTCTGCATACGGAGGAGCTGCACAGTAGAGGGAGAAGAGAGAGCGCTAGGAGGGACCGGAGAAAAACAGAAGGCACACCACCAAGGGTCCTGAGTGAAGCATCCCAGTACTCTAGTGACTACCCAGGCAAGGGAGCGACCCGAAAGACTGTACCATCTGTCTGCTGCCTTGAGAACCTGAAGTAAACCTGTTCAGAGTTAAAGACTGTGTCGAGTACTTTATTTCTCCCGCCTGAAGAGTCGTACACTTGCTGCAGGAAAAGGACAAGTGACTGTGCCGTGTGGTAAGCTGCCTCTCTGTGTAAAGAATGTACATAAACTATTACAAATGCACCAGGGACACCTACAGGGAGTGTAACCATCTTGCTGCCCAAACATCACCCCGGAGTTCTGACATGCAGCACCATTACCCATTCCGGAACCGTATGTGGTGTCACAAATAACTTATTTTTATTGCTTTCACTGACATTTTTAAGCGACCACCAGGGCCACGGAACCAGGCACAGACCCCAGTGACATCCCCCGTGAATCGATGCCCGAAACCAGGTACCCCACGGCCCTGGGGCGGGTCAATCATAAAATGGACTCAAATTTTAAGATGAACACCTTTTTTTTATATTAAAAATTGTGTTTCCTATTTTCTTCCTGTTAATTTGGGGTGCATTTTATAATCCGGTGCATTTTATAATCCGCAAAATGCGGTATATTACAAATACCCAATTTGTTTTTTCTTTACTAAAATAATTGAAAAAAACTTGACAAGTTTGTCATCGCCCATACACTATGTGATAAAATGAATAGTGTAATCCAAAAAGTTCTACTTGTCCTAAAATAAAGCCCTTCTACTGCTGTGTGGATCATAAAATAAAAAAAGTTGTTGTCTTTGGAAGAAGGGGAGCAAAAAAACAGATATGCAAAACAAAAATCGGCCTTGTTGACAAAGGGTAAATTAATCAAATGCTTTATTCAGAATATGTTTGAAGCAGACACTTTGTTTAAGCCTGGATATATGTAAGAGAAGACAATCTGTGGTATTTATAAAACTGCAGAGGAAATAAGATAGCAGAGGACATTGCTCATCTTAGACATTCTTTTCTTCTACAAGATGTGTTGGATTTAATATATGAAAAGTATTTTATGTTTATAATAAATCACAAAAAATAGGTACAACAGCAACAACAAATATGTATAATGTGATACTCTCCCAGGACATTTAAACTGCAGTCCAAAACAAATGTGTCATACATAATGCTCTTTAAAGAAATTCAGTTTTGTTAAGTATTTTCTTATGTTTGGTTGTTTTTTGAATAAGAGTTTTAGTCTATAAAAACAAAATAAAAAAAAAAAAAACCACACATTTTGAGAGATACCTAATCCTCAACAGATTATTGATCTTCAGGTAGCATAAACTAAAAACAGGCAATCCTGCATGGTATGTATGCAGACTATCTATCTCTTTCATATAGTCCTTACATAGGCAAACCATACAGTTGTGGCCAAAAGTATTGACACCCCTGCAATTCTGTCAGATAATACTCAGTTTCTTCCTGAAAATGATTGCAATCACAAATTCTTTGGTATTATTATCTTCATTTAATTTGTCTTCAATGAAAAAACACAAAAGAGAATGAAGCAAAAAGCAAAACATTGATCATTTCACACAAAACTCCAAAAATGGGCCGGACAAAAGTATTGGCACCCTCAGCCCTAATGCTTGGTTGCACAACCCTTAGCCAAAATAACTGCGATCAACCGCTTCCGGTAACCATCAATGAGTTTCTTACAATGCTCTGCTGGAATTTTAGACCATTCGTCTTTGGCAAATTGCTCCAGGTCCCTGATAATTGAAGGGTGCCTTCTCCAAACTGCCATTTTTAGATCTCTCCACAGGTGTTCTATGGGATTCAGGTCTGGACTCATTGCTGGCCACCTTAGAAGTCTCCAGTGCTTTCTCTCAAACCATTTTCTAGTACTTTTTGAAGTATGTTTTGGGTCATTGTCCTGCTGGAAGACCCATGACCTCTGAGGGAGACCCAGCTTTCTCCCACTGGGTCCTATATTATGCTGCAAAATGTGTTGGTAGTCTTCAGACTTCATAATGCCATGCACATGGTCAAGCAGTCCAGTGCCAGAGGCAGCAAAGCAACCCCAAAACATCAGGGAACCTCTGCCATGTTTGACTGTAGGGACCGTGTTCTTTTCTTTGAATGCCTCTTTTTTTCTCCTGTAAACTCTATGTTGATGCCTTTGCCCAAAAAGCTCTACTTTTGTCTCATCTGACCAGAGACCATGCTTCCAAAACGTTTTAGACTTCCTCAGGTAAGTTTTGGCAAACTCCAGCCTGGCTTTTTTATGTCTCAGGGTAAGAAGTGGGGTCTTCCTGGGTATCCTACCATACAGTCCCTTTTCATTCAGACGCCGACAGATAGTACGGGTTGACACTGTTGTACCCTCAGACTGCAGGGCAGCTTGAACTTGTTTGGATGTTAGTCAAGGTTCTTTATCCACCATCCGCACAATCTTGCGTTGAAATCTCTTGTCAATTTTTTTTTTCTGCCCACATCTAGGGAGGTTAGCCACAGTGCCATGGGCTTTAAACTTCTTGATGACACTGCGCACGGTAGACACAGGAACATTCAGGTCTTTGGAGATGGACTTGTAGCCTTGAGATTGCTCATGCTTCCTCACAATTTGGTTTCTCAATTCCTCAGACAGTTTTTTGGTCTTCTTTCTTTTCTCCATGCTCAATGTGGTACACACAAGGACACAGGACAGAGGTTGAGTAAACTTTAATCCATGTCAACTGGCTGCAAGTGTGATTTAGTTATTGCCAACACCTGTTAGGTGCCACAGATAAGTTACAGGTGCTATTAATTACAAACATTAAAGAAGCATCACATGATT
>JARQOC010002987.1:0-20052 GCA_033576535.1 Allobates femoralis | reverse complement strand
CAACATCCCAACAGCTTCCCTCCATTCCGATAGTCTCCCTCCATCCTTCCTCCATCCCGACAGCCTCACTTCATCCTTCCTCCATCTCAACAGCCTCACTTCATCCTCCCTCCATCCTGACAGCCTCCCTACATCCTTCCTCCATCGCAATAGCTTCCCTCCTTCCCATCAACGTCCCTCCATCCTGACAGCCTTCCTACATCCTTCCTCCATCGCAATAGCTTCCCTCCTTCCCATCAACTTCCCTCCATCCTGACAGCCTCCCTCCATACCAACAGCGGTCCTCCATCCTGACAGTCTCCCTCTATCCCAATAGCCTATTCCATCCTGACAGCCTCTCTCCAGCCTTCCTCCATACCAACAGCCTCCCTCCATCCTGACTGCATCCCTCCATCCTGACAGCCTCCCTGTCTGTCTCCCCACAGCCTCCCTGTCTGTCTCCCCACAGCCTCCCTGTCTGTCTCCCCACAGCCTCCCTGTCTGTCTCCCCACAGCCTCCCTGTCTGTCTCCCCACAGCCTCCCTATATATGGCCCCCTATTCTGTATATTGCCCCATCCCTACCCCGGACCCCAGCATAACTTACCATTGAGGGGAGCTGTGGATGCGGAGCAGGGGTGCCGGAGCCCGGAGGGCACATCTGCAGGACTGGAGCTGCCTGCGGGGAGTAGCTGCGGGCCTGCGGCAGCTAGCGGTCGGCGCCGCCATGTTCTTTGTGGCCGGCACCCACTAACAGTACAGCCGGTCAGTGGAAGTTGAGACTTCAACTAAATGGCCGCGGCTAATTGGAGACCGCGGCCATTGTGTAGAAGTCTCAACATCTATTGAACGGCTGTACAGTTAGTGGGCGCCAGCCACAAAGAACATGGCGGCGCCCACTGCTCCCTGCCGCAGCTTCTCCCCGCAACTCCAGGGCCCAGCGGCGGTGATTAATGGGGGGGGCCCGATCAGGTCACCTGATGACTGCTCTCGGGGTCACGGGTCCGGACTCTGGTCAGGCGGGAATGCGCCCTGCACAAGATGGCGCCCTAGGCGATCGCCTAGTTTCGCCTAGCTGTCGTCCCGGCCCTGATATACAGGATTACACAGTAGGAAAGAAATCTGCCGAGATTGAACCAAAAACATGGGAGAAGATCCTTATGGTGGGATTACATGCTAGGATATCGTTAGCGATATCCTTGGAACAATCACGTGACCGTGATCGTTCCAACATCGTTAGTGCGCTGTCACACACAAGGATATCGTTAATGATATCCTATGCGGCAGCGCAACAGTGGAATAGGAGATGAAGGAGTGAACAATTTAATAACGCGGCAGCAATAGGAGCTTTTTGAACGATATCGTTCATCATGGTGTCACACTGAACGATGTGTCTCCCTGACGCTGGTTAAATTGGATGATGAACGATAGATTTGAGGTCTGGATCTCAAATCTTTCATGAACGATTTAACGATTTTTTTCGTCCTATATCGCTGGTTTACACGCAAGGACGCCCAAACGATTTCTTTTAACCGATCACAAATCCGTGACGTTTCAAGGATATCGTTCAGGATAGCCTAGCGTGTGACGGCACCATTAATCCACCTCCAACTGTGATCCATCCTAGAGGTAACGAGCAGAAGATCGTTGAGATAATCAATAAGTCCTGCAGGTGCTGACCGGAGACGTGAGTGATGCCGGGGATGAGGGACGTTATATAATGTGTGTGGGTGATGACAGGATCTTTAGTCTGTCAGGAAGGTGTCAGGACATCACCGTCCATCTCTCCATGGAGGAGTGGGAGTATACAGAGGGACACAAGGACCAGTACACGGACTCTGTCCCCTCACACCACCGGCTAAGAGGAGATTCTACAAACATGATAGGCCACGTTCACACGTTGAGTATTCGGTCAGTTTTTTACCTCCAGGATTTCACACGTTTGTGTATATAGTTTTTTCCTTAAGGTTTAGTCTGTCTAGTGGTCAGTGTGAACATACTCCTACAGGCATGTTCACTGATGTCTGCTCTGACTCAGTGTTTGTGTATATTCTATTTAGCTCATTGTTTTATTACAAGTTAGGCTAGGGTCACACTTGCATGTGTTTTCTGATCATCATAATGGGAGACCCAGACAATGGGGTTTAGGCAGTCTGCCCTCCGGAGGCCACACTAGGTACTACAAGTTTTTTGTAGTCTCCGCCCCTCCGCCTATAAACCCCCACTGCAGGAGCAGATCCCCAGTCTTACTTCAGTGTGCTCGGAGATCACACCTCTGACTTGCACATCACATAAGATTTTGCTTAGGGATTTTGTGATGCAGCATGAAGAAAAGTGGGTCCCTGAACGGGGGACCCCCGGCATACTCCCTGTCCACCTTTGGGTGCATACAGGTCGAGGTACCATGGTCCGTGGCCCTTGGGCCTGGACACGGACTTTAATGTCTGGCCTGGTGCTATGCCGCGCTCCCTCACTACTCACTTCTGAAGTGCCCTGGTGAGGTGGGAGCCCTGGAGCCTTGCACAGCTCCGTTCCGGTCTTCGGCTATCCTTGGAGGATTTACATGCTGACCGGAGCCTGAACCCCCCCCCCGTCCGCTGCCCGCTGGACCGGTACCGGACGTAGACCCGTTTATTAAGGTACTCTGTATCTCCTTCTGTGGGCCTGGGGGGACATGGTATCTATCACCGGATGTAACCATGGCTTTGGAACCTCTGTGTTTTCCTTCGGGGCATGCGGTTCTGGGGAGGGGGAGCCCTGGGTGAGGGGCACCCCTTGTTGTCATCCGTATTGCGGGTGTTGGCATGACAGTGTGTGTGTGACGGCCGCCATTACAGGAGTATTCTGGCGCCTTTTTTTCCTCACTGTGTGCGGATACGGAGGAGTACACGTACCCCTCTGGGCGGTGACGTCACGCTCCTCCCGGCCTATGTGTGCACTGTTCTTCCCCGGGCTTCTGCTTAGCCGCGCCCACTCATTAGTGGCGCGTCGGCCATTTTCTCCTCATTCCGGCAAGGGATTTGAAGCGTACACATCGCGCTCCAGGGAGAAGCAGCAGTTTGCCCGAAGGGGTCACACAGGTGCCACTCTGATCACCGTTTTTTCCTGGTCGGTATTCCGCCGGGTGTCCGGTGTTAAACCCTTACTGCCCGGTGCGGTCCCAGTATGGCTACAACTGGGAAGAAGGCTGCCGCCACGAGGTCCAAGGCCTGCAATCAGTGCATGGGACAGGTGGCTGGGGATGGCGTATGCGCAGCTTGCGGTCTCACTGGGACTAGCCCCGGTGTTTCTGGCTCAGATGCTGCAGCACCGCTGCTCTCCCCTGAGGTTCAGGTGGAGGCAGGGCCATGGGATGTACAGAGGTCCTTTAATGACACTGTAGTGTCCAGAATGTCTTCCATGTCGCAATCATTGGAGGCTATACTGAGGAGGCTGTCTGATTCAGCCCCCCATACGGGGTCCCTAGGGGTTAACCCCAGGCAGGAGAGGGTTCTCATAAGAGACCCCGCTGGGAGGATACCCCCGAGGATGGTGAACATCATTCCTCTGATGAGGAACATCCATCTGATAGTAATGATGAGGGTGGAGACCCTGGCCCTGAGCCCCGGCACCACAAGGCTCCTTCCGAGGGTCCAGGGGACGGTGTGGAGGATTTGGTTTCCTCCATTAACGAGACCCTGGGGCTCATTCCCCCGGCTGCGGTGGTGGATAGACCACAGAAGGAATCTTTCCAGTGGCTGCCACCCTTGGGTCAGTCCCGTGGTCTGTTCACTGACCATTCCAATTTTTGGAGAGTAGTCAGGACGCCCAGGGAACATCCTGAGAGGCGTTTTGTTAGGAAGACTAAGGATTCCCGTTATCCTTTTCCTAAGGAGGTTCTGGAGGAATGGTCGCGCTCCCCTAGGGTGGATGCTTCCTTGACCAGAGTTGCCGCTCATTCTCTTTTTTCGGCAGAGGATAGTTCCTCTCTGAAGGATCCTATTGACAAGCAATGCGAGTCATATGCTAAGTCTATATATGAGGCTGTGGGTTCTTCTTTCGCCCCAAATTTTTCTATGGTTTGGACGTTGCAGGCTATTACTGCATGTCTGGAGGGGATCACCGATATCCCGGGGTCTGACCCGGAAGTGGCGGCTCTGGCAAACAAGGCGAAGGCCTATGCTGAATATGCCAGATCGGCTGCTTTTGAAACAGCTAGTCGGAATGCAGTGGCCTCTGCTAATGCTGTGGTCTTGCGCAGATTGCTGTGGATGCGTCTCTGGGACTCGGATAAGGTGTCCAAGAGGATTTTGCAAGTCATGCCCTTTTCGGGCGATAGGCTTTTTGGGGACGAGCTGGATAAGCGAATTAAGGAGTTTACTGAGAAGAAGATCCCTCAGAACAAACCCAAGCCGCAGAGGTCTCAAAAATGGAACCACAGACAGCTGTCCTTTCGTCCCAGCTCGCACTCTTCTACCTCGTCCGCACGGTCGGACAAAGGAGGTAAAACCGCCGGTCCCTGGCATGACAAGAATCGCCAGAAGAAGCCAGCGGGGGCCGCAGCAGCTGCCGCCCCCAAGGCGACCTCTGCATGACTCGCTCCCGACTCCTACCACCCCACCGGTTGGAGGACGCCTGGCCCTGTTTCAGGACGTATGGCTTCTTCGCGTTCAAGACCGGTGGGTGAGAGACATTGTCTCTCGGGGTTACAGGATCGAGCTGAAGTCCTTTCCTCCAAACCGGTTTTTTCTCCTCTCCGTCACCGGAGAAGGCTCAGGCTTTTCACCAAGTTCTGATTGGTCTTCAAAGGGACGGAGTTGTGATTTCTGTACCGTCTGGGGAACGTTTCAGAGGGTTTTACTCAAACCTCTTTATTGTTCCGAAGAAGGACGGTTCGTTTCGCCCGGTGCTGGATCTGAAATTGTTCAACCAACATGTGCAAGTGCGAAAGTTTCGCATGGAATCCCTGCGCTCGGTGATTGCAGCCATTTCTCAGGGAGACTTCCTGGCTTCCATAGACGTGAAGGATGCCTACCTGCATGTGCCCATTGCACCAGCACATCAACGCTGGCTCAGGTTTGCAGTGGGGGAAGAACACTTCCAGCTTGTGGCGTTGCCGTTCGGTCTGGCCTCGGCCCCGCGGGTCTTCACAAAGGTGATGACGGCCATGGTGGCAACCCTGCATGCACAGGGTCATGCCGTGATCCCTTACCTGGACGATCTACTGATCAAGGCCCGGTCGAAGGAGCTGTGTCAGGGGAGCCTGGACGCAACCCTCAGGACTCTGGAACAGTTTGGGTGGATCTTGAATCTCCCAAAATCCGCATTGGTACCGACCCAGTCTTTGACTTATCTGGGCATGGATTTTCACACGGCCCCGGCACTGGTATTGCTACCCCGCGAGAAGCAGATCTCCATCCAGTCGGCGGTTCGAGCCCTTCTTCATTCCCCACGATCCTCTCTGAGGGGATTAATGAAGCTGGTGGGGCGCATGGTGGCTGCAATGGAAGCAGTGCCTTTTGCGCAGTTTCATCTCCGTCCTTTGCAACTGGAGATTCTCCACAAATGGAACAAGAGGACATCATCTCTGGACAGAGTGGTCTCTCTCTCTCACCAGACGAAGGAATCTCTTCATTGGTGGCTTCAGCCCCGTCACTTGGCACGGGGACGGTCTTTCCTGCAACCTTCATGGTTGGTAGTGACAACGGATGCCAGCCTGACAGGCTGGGGTGCGGTGTTCTTAGAGCACAGGGCTCAGGGTCTCTGGACGGTGTCAGAGTCCTCCCTACACATCAATGTCCTGGAAATCAGAGCGATTTACCTGGCGCTTCTGGCTTTCCACCGTTTTCTGGCAGGAAAACACATAAGAATTCAGACGGACAACGCGACGGCCGTCGCGTACGTCAACCATCAGGGCGGGACTCGAAGTGCCCAGGCCCTTGCCGAAGTCCACCGCGTTCTGTCATGGGTGGAGGACAACGATTCGTTGATCTCAGCGGTCCACATCCCCGGAGTGGACAATTGGGAGGCCGACTACCTAAGTCGGCAAGGCATGGACGCCGGAGAGTGGTCTCTACACCCGGACGTCTTCCAGTCCATCTGTCGCCAATGGGGGACTCCAGATGTGGATCTGATGGCCTCTCGGCTCAATCATCAAGTTCCGCAGTTCATGGCGCGGTCGTGGGACCCTCAGGCTCTGGGAGCAGACGCACTGGTCCAGGATTGGTCCAGGTTCCATCTTCCGTATGTGTTCCCGCCGTTGGCATTGATTCCCAGGGTCCTGCGCAAGATCAGGACGGAATGTCGCAGAGCCATTCTAGTGGCGCCGGATTGGCCCAGGAGGTCTTGGTATCCGGACCTGTGGCAGCTCGCAGACGGGGAGCCGTGGAGACTGCCAGACAGACCAGATCTACTATCTCAGGGTCCGTTCTTCCATCTCAATTCCGCGGCCCTCAAATTGACTGTGTGGCCCTTGAGTCCTGGCTCTTGACTTCCAGAGGATTTTCTTCCTCGGTTGTTTCCACTTTGACCAGGGCCAGACGGCCGGCCTCGTTAAAGATCTATCACAGGACTTGGAAAATTTTCTTTTCCTGGTGCGCTTCAGTTGGGAAGAAGGCTTGGCCGTTCCGTCTCCCAACGTTGCTTTCCTTCCTTCAATCAGGAATGGAGATGGGACTGTCTCTCAGTACGCTGAAAGGTCAAGTGTCGGCACTGTCGGTGCTGTTTGACAAGCGTTTGGCTAAGATTCCAACGGTCCGTACGTTTCTGCAGGGGGTTAGCCGAGTGGTTCCGCCGTACAAACGTCCTCTGGATCCTTGGGACCTCAATGTGGTCCTAGCGGCGTTGCAGAAGCCTCCTTTTGAGCCTTTGAGGGATGTTTCCCTAGTTCGTCTGTCCCAGAAAGTGGTTTTTCTGGTGGCCATTACATCGCTCAGGAGGATCTCGGAACTGGCAGCGCTCTCGTGCAAGTCCCCATTCCTGGTGGTTCATCAGGATAAGGTGGTGTTGCGTACGAGGCCCGAATTCTTGCCTAAGGTGGTGTCACCTTTCCATATTAATCAGGAGATTGTTCTCCCTTCTTTTTGCCCTACACCGATTCACCGGTGTGAGAAAGAGTTGCACACTCTGGACCTAGTGAGGGCTATCAGGATTTATGTGTCTCGGACTGCGTCGGTACGCACCTCAGACTCTCTGTTTGTCCTTACGGCTGGTTCCCGTAAGGGTTCCCCGGCCTCCAAATCTACTTTGGCTCGGTGGATCAAGGCTCCTATTCAGGAAGCTTACCGTTCTTCTGGTATGCCGCTCCCGGTGGGATTGAAGGCTCACTCTACCAGAGCCGTGGGTGCCTCTTGGGCTCTGCGGCACAG
The DNA here is from genome assembly GCA_033576535.1 of Allobates femoralis. Lineage (NCBI taxonomy): Eukaryota > Metazoa > Chordata > Amphibia > Anura > Aromobatidae > Allobates > Allobates femoralis. The sequence continues at coordinate 12,728 of JARQOC010002987.1, read as the reverse complement.
GGCTTCGGCTCAACAAGTTTGTCAGGCAGCCACTTGGTCTAGCCTCCATACGTTTACCAAACATTACATGGTACATGCCCATGCCTCTGCGGATGCGAGTTTGGGCAGGCGGTCCTACAGGCGGCGGTGGCTCACCTTTGAGGTGCCCCGCACATCAAACGTCTCAAAGGAGCTTTTTTTCCCGCCCTGGGGTGTTGCTTTAGGACATCCCCATTGTCTGGGTCTCCCATTATGATGATCAGAAAAAAGAGAATTTTGTTTACTTACCGTAAATTCTTTTTTCTTGAATCATTAATGGGAGACCCAGCACCCACCCAGTTGTCCCGTTGGACGTTTTGTTGTGTTTTTGAACCTCTTGGCTCCGGCTTCTTTGGCTTGCATGGTTCGCGGCCATGCCGAGAGTTGTGGTGTGGGTTGCCTCCTCGCAGCTTATGAACTAAACTGGGGATCTGCTCCTGCAGTGGGGTTTATAGGCGGAGGGGCGGAGACTACAAAAAACTTGTAGTACCTAGTGTGGCCTCCGGAGGGCAGACTGCCTAAACCCCATTGTCTGGGTCTCCCATTAATGATTCAAGAAAAAAGAATTTACGGTAAGTAAACAAAATTCTCTTTTTTTTAAGGCTGTTTTTGGCAGCCTGCATTTTTGGGCTGCGTTTTTGCTGTTAGGTGTGGAGCAGCCTTAAAAAATGCATGCAAAAGCGCATGGTACCATTTGGTGCCATGCGTTTTTGCATGCGTTTTCCATAGGGCCCCGTGTTAAAAAAAAAAAAATGCATGCGTTTTTGAAGAAGCACCAAAAAATGCATCAAGGTGCATTTGAGCCAACAAACGCATCCAAAAAACGCATGGCACTTTAGACATGTGTTTTTGGCATTGGGGCATGCGTTTTTTGTATGGGTGCCTATGGATGCGTTTTTCACAAAAGGCAAATGTGAAAAATGCATGGAAAAAATGCAAGTGTGACCCTGGCCTTGGGGAGAGCCCCACCCCTCCTTTCCTGAGTAGAGTATTTATATTGCCTCCCATTGCTGTGTCCATTCTGGGACCCACATCTCCCTCTGCATCCTGCTTTTTCTGAGGTCAGTAGACATGAGGTCAGGTTTTAAAACAGTTGAGTAATGACTGTCCCGTATTGGGTACACCTTGACGTGGTGGGGTGGCTTTGTACCTCGTTGCAAAAATTTATGTACTAAGTACCCTGTGTTTTTATAGCACTTACTTTTTATTCATTTATTGCAGAGTATTTTTAAACGTTTGCTTATATACTTTTTTTTCCTTTAGTCTGTCTAGTAGTCAGTGTGAACATGCTCCTACAGGCATGTTCACTTTTGTGTATATTTCCAGGATTTGTAGCAAAACCAGTAATAAATACAGAAGTGGTGACTTGTTTCTTTCTATTATACTTTTCCTGTGATTGTTTCTCTCCTGATTTTGGCTACAAATCCTGAAGTAAAATACTCAACATGTGCATGTGGCCTAAAGGTGAGCCATTTCGGAGATCTCATATAACCAATGGTCCTGCCACCGTCTCGGTATCTTTTACAGATGCATCCAGTAGAAGTATTACACCGGAGAGTTACCAGAGTCCTCTTGATGATTCTGCCTCAGACCATCCTGAGGATGACGAGGAAGAGAAAGTAGAATGGAAAATCTTCACAAAATCTCACATTACAAATCTGTATCTAATCTGGTGCAATTTCTTTTAGATCGATGACCCAATATCATCAAAGTGGAAGACGTAGAGGGAGACTAGGAGTATTATGGAGCCGATATAATCTTTGTAAGGCTCGGGTCACACTTGGGGGTTGGATGCGTTTTTCCATGCGTTTTTCACACTTGTCTTTTTTGAAAAACACATGCAAAAACGCATCCATATGCCCCCATGCAAAAAACGCATGCACCAATTGCAAAAACGCATGGCTAAAGTGCCATGCGTTTTTGACTCAGTACCAAAAAACGTCGCGAGACATTTTTTGGTGCTTTTCCAAAAACGCATACTTTTTTTTAACATGGGGCCTAAGGCTGGTTTCACACTGCAGTTTTTCCTGATCAGGTTCGATCAGGTTTGTGTGCCAAAACCAGGAGAGAGGAGCCAGGAGAGAGGAGCCAGGAGAGTCTCCAAAACTCAGGACAGGTGTCAATCTTTCAATTATAGTTTTTCTCTGCAAGTCCCTCTCCTGGTTTCTCTCCGGGTTTTGGCATACAAACTGGATGGACACTGATCAGTGAAAAAACTGCAGTGTGAAGCCAGGGTACCTTCACACACAAGGATATCGTTAGCAAGGATACCACATGTAGTTCACACTTGGAGTGCAGCCGCTCGCCGTAGTTGAGACTTTGCAGCCGCTCGCCGTAGTTGAGACTTTGCAGCCGCTCGCCGTAGTTGAGACTTTGCAGCCGCTCGCCGTAGTTGAGACTTTGCAGCCGCTCGCCGTAGTTGAGACTTTGCAGCCGCTCGCCGTAGTTGAGACTTTGCAGCCGCTCGCCGTAGTTGAGACTTTGCAGCCGCTCGCCGTAGTTGAGACTTTGCAGCCGCTCGCCGTAGTTCAGACTTCACAGTTTCTCTAGACCTTGTTTCGTTCTCTTTGAGTTTCCATTTTGCAGTTTTTCCTCAGTGCAGTAAAATGCAGCGCTGTAACGCATCCCAGCAAAAGCAATGGCTTTTGCTGAAATGTGTTCATATGGTTCATCTTTTTGAGCATGCGCTTTGTGCTGCAAAGATAATGACCATGTCAATTCTTTGAGCTTTTCTTCCTGCACTTTTTACTCACCTCGCCGCGTTCCCCAGTGATTCCTCCTCATCCCGACGCTGCAGGACCTTGTGCAGGACCTTAGACAGCACCATGTGACTGGACGACGTCACCCGGTGAAATGGTGCTGCAGGGTCCTGGAGGCCGTGCTCTTTACGGCCCGGCGGGGGATCATAAGACACCGGTGGGAATCACAGAGGGAGTGTGGCGAGGTAAGTATAAGCGCCCACTTGCATACATCAGTTAGGGACTGCCTCTGTCTGGGCAACTGTGACGAGGTGAGGCAGCTTATAGTATATTTTTTGCAAAAATCATACAAACCAATAGCCCTGTTTTTGATACTTTTTTGACAGCACTTGCTGAAAACTGGGAATGTTATTATAGCAGAGGCTTTTTGTGTGACTCTTATGGTGGGTTTACACGTCGCGATATCGGGCCGATATCGTAGCCAACGACGCGGGAGCGCGCTTTTCCCGCCATCGCATCGCCGGTTTAGACAGCCCGATATCTGGATACAACGTCCCGACGATGTGTACGCCCCCCAACCCAGGAACGACCATTTAACATGGGAGTGAATGGGTGACGTGGCAGTACACATCGGAGTTGGGCTGTCAGACGGGACGATGCGGCTACCACTGGCATCCGATATCGGGCGGTTGAATAGCACGCTCATTCGACCCTTGATATCTGTTTGGCATTGTTCCTGCATCGTATCGGATGTTAAGACCGTACAACGCAGGAACGATATCTGCTCCAACTCACCACGTGACTTTTGGTCGGAGTTGGGTCGTAGTTGGACGCCGATATCGCGACGTGTAAACCCACCATTAGGCGAATTTTTGCACTCAGTTTTTGCAGTTATTCTCAAACTATGTCCGGACACAGCGTACACAGTATGTATCTTTAGCTGTCACACATGACTATTTATTACTCTGCATGAATGATTACTATCATCAGGATTAGACTATTCTGTGCTGAGAAACTGCTGATATATTTTATATCTATTATATAAAACCCGAAGGCCACTTCCGTGACGGACTTCGCCCAGGGGCTGGTGACGTCATCCAGTGCAGGCCCCCCTGCTACAGGCAGCGGCACAGGAACGTTCCGACCTCGGAAGTTCCGTGTGCCCTACAGCCTCTCCCCTCCACCCTCTGCCATTGCTGTCTGCCCAGAGGCCGCCCCTCATGTATCATGTCCTCAGCCCCTGCTCCACACATCAGTACACTGTCAGGAGGAGGCGCCCGGCAGTGCAGGGGTTACAGCCGAGCCTCCAGTGTGTGCGGCCGGCTCCTCCCCGCTCTCCGCACACACATTCCCCGGGTGCCCAGCAGTGAGGAGATGCAGCCGGGGGGGGGGGGGGTAGCTGCACTGACAGGAGGCGGCTGACACTGGAGGCTGACCCGGGATCATGCTGCACAGCGCAGTCTCCACGCCCGCTTCTCCACAGCTCGCCTGCTGACACCGGGGGACACGCGCTCAGCACCGGGGGCGCAGAGGTGAGAGCCGGGCTGCAAGGGATTAACAGGTCCTCTGTGTCCTCTGCCCCCTTTGCCCCTGCCCCGTCCTTTGCCCCTGCCCCTCTGTGTCCTCTGCCCCTGTCTGCCCTCTGTGTCCCTGCCCCCTCTGTGTCCTCTGCTCCTGTCTCTGCGTCCTCTGCCCCTGTCCTCTGTGTCCTCTGCCCCTCTGTGTCCTCTGCCCCATGTCCTCTGCCCCCTCTGTGTCCTCTGCCCCTCTGCTCTCTGCCCCCTCTGCGTCCTCTCCCCCTCTGTGTCCTCTGCCCCGCTCTGCGTCCTCTGCCCCTTCTGTGTCCTCTGCCCCTGTCTCTGCGTCCTCTGCCCCTCTGCCCTCTGTCCTCTGCCCCTCTGGTCCTCTGCCCCCTCTGCGCTCTGGTCCTCTGTGTCCTCTGCCCCCTCTGGTCCTCTGCCCTGTCCTCTGCTCCTCTGTCTCCCTGCCCTGCCCCCTGTCTCTTGCCCCCTCTGTGTCCTCTGCCCCTCTGTGTCCTCTGCCCCTCTGTGTCCTCTGCCCCCTCTGTGTCCTCTGCCCCCTCTGGTGCCTCTGCCCCCTCTGTGTCCTCTGCCCCTCTGTGTCCTCTGCCCCCTGTCCTCTGCCCCCTTGTCCTCTGCCCCTCTGCGCCTCTGCTCCCTCTGGTCCTCTGCCCCTCTGTCCTCTGCCCTCTGCTGCCCCTCTGCCCTCTGCCCCCTCTGCGTCCTCTGCCCCCTCTGTCCTCTGCCGTCCTCTGCCCCCTCTGTGTCCTCTGCCCCCTCTGGCCTCCTCTGCTCCTCTGTGCCTCTGCCCCTCTGTCGCCTCTGCCTCTGTCCTCTGCCCCCTCTGTGTCCTCTGCCCCCTCTGTGCCTCTGCTGCCCCCTCGTCCTCTGTCGTCCTCTGCCCCCTTGTCCTCTGCCTTGCCCCCCTGTCCTCTGCTGTCCTCTGCCCCCTGTCCTCTGCTGTCCTCTGCCCCCTGTCCTCTGCCCCTGTCCTCTGCCTTTTCCTGTCCCCTTCTTGCTCCTCTGCTGCCCCCTGTCCTCTGCGTTCCTCTGCGTTCCTCTGCCCTCTGCCTCTGCGTCCTCTGCCCCCTCTGCGTCCTCTGCCCCTCTGGTCCTCTGCCCCCTTCCTTGCGTCCTCTGCCCCTGTCCTCTGCGTCCCTCTTGTCCCTGCCCTTGCGTCCTCTGCCCCTCTGTCCTCTGCCCCTGTCTCTGCCCTGTCCTCTGCTCTCTCTCCCTCTGCCCCTGTCCTCTGCGTCCTCTGCCCCCTCTGGTCCTCTGCCCCCTCTTGTCTCTGCCCCCTGTCGTCCTCTGCCCCTCTCGTTCCTCTGCCCCCTGTCCTCTGCTGTCCTCTGCCCCTCTGTCCTCTGTGTCCTTGCCCCCTCCTGCGTCCTCTGCCCCCTTGTCCTCTGCGTCCTCTGCCCCTCTGTTCCTCCCCTGTCCTCTGCCCCCTGTCCTCTGTCCTCCCCGTCCTCTGCCCCCTGTCCTCTCGTCTGCCTGCCCTCGTCCTCTGCCTGTCCTCTGCCCCCTGTCCTCTGCTCCTCTGCCCCTGCCTCTGTCCCCTGTCCTCTGGCCTCTGCCCTCTGGTCCTCTGCCCCCTCTGCGTCTCTGCCCCTGCGTCCTCTGCCCCCTCTGCGTCTCTGCCCCCTGGTCTCTGCCCTGCCGCCCTCCTTTGCCCCCTCTGTGTCCCCTTCCTCTGCCCCCTCTGTGTCCTCTGCCCCCTTCTGGTCCTCTGCCCCCTCTGGTCCTGCCCCTGTCCTCTGCCCCCTCTGTCCTCTGCCCCTCTGTGTCCTGCCTCTGCCCCCTCTGTGTCTCTGCCCCTCTGTGCCTCTGCCCCCTGTCCTCTGTGTCCTCTGCCCTCCTCTGTGTCCTCTGCCCCCTGTGTCCTCTGCCCCTCTGTGTCCTCTGCCCCTCTTGTCCTCTGCCCCCTCTGTTCCTCTGCCCCCTCTGTGTCCTCTGCTCCCTCTGCCCTCTGCTCCCCTGCCCCCTCTGCGTCCTCTGCCCCCTCTGCGTCCTCTGCCCCCTCTGCGTCCTCTGCCCCCTCTGCGTCCTCTGCCCCTCTGCGTCCTCTGCCCCCTCTGCGTCCTCTGCCCCTGTCCTCTGCGTCCTCTGCCCCTGTCCTCTGCGTCCTCTGCCCCCTGTCCTCTGCGTCCTCTGCCCCCTGTCCTCTGCGTCCTCTGCCCCTGTCCTCTGCCCCCTCTGCCCCCTGTCCTCTGCCCCCTCTGCGTCCTCTGCCCCCTCTGCGTCCTCTGCCCCCTCTGCGTCCTCTGCCCCCTCTGCCCCTCTGCGTCCTCTGCCCCTCTGCGTCCTCTGCCCCCTCTGCGTCCTCTGCCCCCTCTGCGTCCTCTGCCCCTCTGCCCCTCTGCCCCCTCTGCGTCCTCTGCCCCCTGTCCTCTGCGTCCTCTGCCCCCTGTCTCCTCCTTGCCCCTCTGCTCCTCTGCGTCCTCTGCCCCCTCTGCGTCCTCTGCGTCCTCTGCCCCTGTCCTCTGCGTCCTCTGCCCCCTGTCCTCTGCGTCCTCTGCCCCTTGTCCTCTGCGTCCTCTGCCCCTTGTCCTCTGCGTCCTCTGCCCCTGTCCTCTGCGTCCTCTGCCCCCTGTCCTCTGCGTCCTCTGCCCCTGTCCTCTGCGTCCTCTGCCCCCTGTCCTCTGCGTCCTCTGCCCCCTGTCCTCTGCGTCCTCTGCCCCCTGTCCTCTGCGTCCTCTGATCCCTGTCCTCTGCGTCCTCTGCCCCCTGTCCTCTGCGTCCTCTGCCCCCTCTGTGTCCTCTGCCCCCTCTGTGTCCTCTGCCCCCTCTGTGTCCTCTGCCCCCTCTGTGTCCTCTGCCCCCTCTGTGTCCTCTGCCCCCTCTGTGTCCTCTGCCCCCTCTGTGTCCTCTGCGTCCTCTGCCCCCTGTCCTCTGCCCCCTGTCCTCTGCGTCCTCTGCCCCCTGTCCTCTGCGTCCTCTGCCTCCTCTGCCCCCTCTGTGTCCTCTGCGTCCTCTGCCCCCTGTCCTCTGCCCCCTGTCCTCTGCCCCCTGTCCTCTGCGTCCTCTGCCCCCTGTCCTCTGCCCCCTGTCCTCTGCCCCCTGTCCTCTGCCCAGCCGCCTCTGCCCCCTGTCCTCTGCCCAGCCGCCTCTGCCCCGCCGCCTCTGCCCCCTGTCCTCTGCCCAGCCGCCTCTGTCCTCTGCCCACGCCGCTGCGCTGACCAATCTCACCGCACTCACTGTTAACCACTGAGCCACCGCGCTCACTGTTAACCACTGAGCCACCGCGCTCACTGCTAACCACTGAGCCACCGCGCTCACTGCTAACCACTGAGCCACCGCGCTCACTGCTAACCACTGAGCCACCGTATACTGTGCTACCCACAGAGCCGCCTGTATACACACAATTCATTTCACCGCACTCCCGTAACTATTAGTAAATAAACTATATATGGATTCTAGACTACCCGATTCTTTAGAATCGGGCCGCCATCTAGTTAGAATTATATTTAAGTTGATTAAAACATACTCACCCCTAGATAGTATAATATATATATACTTTGTAGGATTCATCTTTCTCTCTAGAGGTGACATTTTCCTCTTCTTTGCTCTCGCTCAGTGATTGGACGGAGACGTCTGTGATGTCACAGATTCTGGGTGGATTTGGCTCTGGACAGTGACTGTTCACACACAGGAATCTGCTCTGATCTAAACCCTCCATTGTAGATCTGCAGGATGTTTAGGGTCATTGTCCTGCTGGAAGGTGAACCTACGTCCCAGTCTCAAGTCTTTTGCAGCCTCTAGCTGTTTTTCCTCCAGGATTGCCCTGTATTTAGCTCCATCCATCTTTCCATCATCTCTGACCAGCTTCCCTGCCCCTGCTGAAGAAAACTCTCCCCACAGCAGGATGCTGCCTCCAGCATGTGTAACAGTGGGGATGGTGTGTTCAGGGTGATGTACAGGGTTAATTTCTGCCACATATAACATTTTTCATTTAGCCCCAAAAGTTCTACTTTGGTCTAATCTGACCAGAGCCTCTTGTTCCACATGCCATGTAGGGGACGCAGTGAGCAGTGGAGGAAGGTGCTCTGGTCAGATCAGACCAAAGTAGAACTTTTGGGGCTAAATGAAAAATGCTATATGTGGCAGAAATTAACCCTGCACATCACCCTGAACACACCATCCCCACCATCACACATGGTGGCAGCCTTACCAGTTTCCCAGTGACAGCAGCTGGGTGATGTGTGATACACATGTATTCAGCTAAATATATTGGATTTGTTGTAGTTCTGCTTTATTAGAATTAGCAATTTGTGCAAACCTCTGCTATAAACCTCGCCGACTCCAGGCTCCAAGATAAAACTGTTTTCCATCATACTGATAAATGAATGAAGCCGCAGGCGTGCCGTTACCATGTGCCGAGCGTCCTCCTAACACCGGCAGAATGTGGAATCCTGCAAACAGGAAAAACACAAAGAAAAGTCTTCAGATTCTTAAATCAGCCCATGAAAAGACAGAACTCATGTAAATGCTTTGTATAATGCAAGTTGTCAGTATATAGCGCTAAACATCCCGTATACAACTGAGCTACACGTGTAATCAGGGGTGACACTCACTGTAAAGACTCCGCAAAACACTTATTTCTGAATCCCTCCTAATTCTGTAAGTAATGAACAGAATATATATATATATATATATACAGGGCCGCCGTCAGGGCATGAATGGTGTGACTCCGGGGAGGGGCCCCTTGATGATTGACAGGAGAGAGGGCCTACTCAAGAGGTGAGAGGGTGGGGCCCAGAAGTGATTGGCAGGAGAGGGGCAGGGCCTAGAGGAGATTGGCAGAAGAGGGGGCAGGGCCTAGAGGAGATTGGCAGGAGAGGGGGTGGGGACCAGAGGTGATTGGCAGGAGAGGGGCAGGGCCTAGAGGAGATTGGCAGGAGAGGGGCAGGGCCTAGAGGAGATTGGCAGGGCCTAGAGGAGATTGGCAGGGCCTAGAGGAGATTGGCAGGGCCTAGAGGAGATTGGCAGGAGAGGGGGTGGGGCCCAGAGGTGATTGGCAGGAGAGGGGCAGGGCCTAGAGGAGATTGGTAGAAGAGGGGGCAGGGCCTAGAGGAGATTAGCAGGAGAGGGCCCAATTTTCTTCCCGACCTGCCCTTTCTCTTGATAATTTCCCCCGGGTCCTGTCCCCTCTCTTTATAATCTTATCCTGGCTCCGCCCCTCTCTTCATAATCCCCTCCTGGCCCAGCCCCCTCTCTTTATAATCCCCTCCTGGCCCAGCCCCCTCTCTTTATAATCTCCTCCTGGCTCCGCCCCCGCTCTTTATAATCTCCTCCCTTCTCCGCCTCCTCTCTTTATAATCCCCTCCTGGCCCCGCCTCCTCTTTATAATCACCTTCTGGCTCCGCCTCCTCTTTATAATCCCCTCCTGGCTCCGCCTCCTCTCTTTATAATCTCTTCATGGCTTCGCCCCCTCTATGATCTCACCCCCAGGCTCCGCCCCCTCTCTTTATAATGTTCACCCGGCTCCGCCCCCTCTCTTTATAATCCCCTCCTGGCTCCGCCTCCTCTCTTTATAATCTCCCAGGCCCCGCCCCCTCTTTTTATAATCTCCTCCTGGCTCCGCCCCCTCTCTTCTGCTGTCAGTCACCGCCGCATCCGCTGAAGCGGAGGGAGCGGCCGATGCCGGGAGCAGACAGCGCACAGTAGCGCAGCCCATAGCAGCAATGTCCGCTGTCTGCTCCGCGGTGCTGACCCTCCTGAGCTGCTCCACAAGGCGGGAAGTCTTCACCTTCCATTATAGGTGTGCAGCAACCAAGCACACGTGACTGACGAAGCTCCGCCCCTGACAACCAACCACACGTGACTGCTGAAGCCCCGCCCCTAATTCAAAAAACTAGACTACGCAGGCCCCGCCCCTTGTGCTGTGGTCATGGTAACCTATTGTTCTCTGTGACGTCACGGCGTTCTATGTTCTATTAGCGGCTGATGTCAGTGTGTGCGGTCATTTCTCCGGGGACAGCGAGGTGAGCGGAGCCACATTTACTACGGGGAGACCTGATCATCGGCCATCACTACAGAGACCCGGATCAGTGTCATCAGGGGGCGGGGAACACATCACATCTCACTAACCACATTGTATACAGCCAGGGTCGGGCTGGGGTGTCTGGGGCCACCAGGGAATTTGATTCCAGGGGCCACCCACCCTTCAGCTATATACAGATATCTGTTAGCCTTTATACCCATTATATTGGCGGCTCCTGCACTTCTGCTGTGCGCTCACTATACAGTGTTGGCCAAAAGTATTGACACCCCTGCAATTCTGTCAGATAATCCTCAGTTTCTTCCTGAAAATGATTGCAATCACACATTCTTTGCTATTATTATCTTCATTTAATTTGTCTTCAATGAAACACAAAAGAGAATGAAGCAAAAAGCAAAACATTGATCATTTCACACAAAACTCCAGAAATGGGCCGGACAAAAGTATTGGCACCCTCAGCCTAATACTTGGTTGCACAACCTTTAGCCAAAATAACTGCGATCGACCACTTCCGGTAACCATCAATGAGTTTCTTACAATGCTCTGCTGGAATTTTACACCATTCTTCTTTGGCAAACTGCTCCAGGTCCCTGATATTTGGAGGGTGCCTTCTCCAAACTGCCATTTTTAGATCTCTCCACAGGTGATCTATGGGATTCAGGTCTGGACTCATTGCTGCCACCTTAGAAGTCTCCAGTGCTTTCTCTCAAACCATTTTCTAGTGCTTTTTGAAGTGTGTTTTGGGTCATTGTCCTGCTGGAAGACCCATGACCTCTGAGGGAGACCCAGCTTTCTCACACTGGGCCCTACATTATGCTGCACAATGTGTTGGTAGTCTTCAGACTTCATAATGCCATGCACACAGTCAAGCAGTCCAGTGCCAGAGGCAGCAATGCAACCCCAAAACATCAGGGAGCCTCCGCCATGTCTGACTGTAGGGAGCGTGTTCTTTTCTTTGAATGCCTCTTTTATTCTCCTGTAAACTCTATGTTGATGCCTTTGCCCATAAAGGTCTACTTTTGTCTCATCTGACCAGAGAACATTCTTCCAAAACGTTTTAGGCTTTCTCAGGTAAGTTTTGGCAAACTCCAGCCTGGCTTTTTTATGTCTCGGGGTAAGAAGTGGGGTCTTCCTGGGTATCCTACCATACAGTCCCTTTTCATTCAGACGCCGACGGACAGCACAGGTTGACACTGTTGTACCCTCGGACTGCAGGGCAGCTTGAACTTGTTTGGATGTTAGTCGAGGTTCTTTATCCACCATCCGCACAATCTTGCGTTGAAATCTCTTGTCAATTTTTCTTTTCCGAACACATATGGGGAGGTTAGCCGCAGTGCCATGGGCTTTACACTACTTGATGACACTGCGCACGGTAGACACAGGAACATTCAGGTCTTTGGAGATGGACTTGTAGCCTTGAGATTGCTCATGCTTCCTCACAATTTGGTTTCTCAAGTCCTCAGACAGTTCTTTGGTCTTCTTTCTTTTCTCCATGCTCAATGTGGTACACACAAGGACACAGGACAGAGATTTAGTCAACTTTAATCCGTGTCAACTGGCTGCAAGTGTGATTTAGTTATTGCCAACACCTGTTAGTTGCCACAGGTAAGTTACAGGTGCTGTTAATTACACAAATTAGAGAAGCATCACATGATTGTTCTAATGGTGGGTTTACACGCCGCGATATCGTCGTCCAACTCCGATCCAACTCCGACAAAAAGTCACGTGGTTCGTGAGTTGGACCCGATATCGTTCCTGCATCGTACTGTTTGAAGGTACAATACGATGCAGGAACGATGGTAATCCGATATCGGGGGTCGAATGAGCGTGCTATTCAACCGCCCGATATCGGATGCCTGTTGGAGCCGGATCGTTGCGTGTAAACATCCAACTCCGATGTGTACGCCGACGCTACCCATTAACTCCCATGTTAAATGGTCGTTACTGGGTTGGTGGGCGTACACATCGTAGGGACGTTGTTTCCCGATATCGCAGCGTGTAAAGCGCCGATGCGATATCGGGAAAAGTGCTCAAAAAATGTGCGCTACCCCGCCGTTGTATAGCGATATCGGAACGTGTAAACCCACCATAACAGTGCCAATACTTTTGTCCACCCCCTTTTTTTATGTTTGGTGGAATTAGATCCAATTTGGCTTTAGGACAATTCTTTTTGTGTTTTTTTTCATTGAAGACAAATTAAATGAAGATAATAATACCAAAGAATTTGTGATTGCAATCATTTTCAGGAAGAAACTGAGGATTATCTGACAGAATTGCAGGGGTGTGAATACTTTTGGCCAACACTGTAAGTGTTACTGTAGTTTGCGATAAAGGGATTCTTTAATGAAAACAAGTGATCAGTGATCCGTAGGTTTGGTAGGTGATCACTTATTTATTGATGGAATTCGCCAACTGAAACTGAACTGTCAAAAGAATGTGGCACTTTCCTCCACATTATAAAATGCAGCAGCCTGTAATGATGTGACCGCG
>JARQOC010002986.1:0-20053 GCA_033576535.1 Allobates femoralis | reverse complement strand
TAGGAAAAGAGGCAAAAAGGGACAAAAAAATTGAATGTACTTCTTTCTAGCCAGAGATTAGTCAAACGTATGTTAAATGTCTTTTTTCAGTTTAGACGCAAAAAAAACACTTTTCATGTCAAGCAATGAATTTTTCCCAAAAATCTGGAGCTGTGATGCTGTTCTTTGGGTTTCTGCTTAGGTTAAAAAGAGAGAGAAAGGGGACAAAAAATTTGAATTTTCCTTCTTTTGCCAGAGATATAGTAAAACGTATGTTAAATGTCTATTTTCATGTTTAGACGGAAAACAACTTTAATGTCCAAAGCAAGAATTTTTCCCAAAATTGGAGCTGTGATGGGTTTTTTTGGGTTCCCTGCTTGGGGTTCATAAAGGGGGCAGAATGGGAAAAAAAATTTTAAATTGTATCTTTTTTACCCAGAGATATAGTCAAACGTATGCTAAAATGTTATTTTCATGTTTAGCCCGGGAAAAAACACTTTCATGTAAAAGCAATAAATTTTTCCCAAAACTACTGGAGCTTGAGTGTTCTTTGGGATTCCTGCTTGGTTTTCAAAAAGAGAGAGAAGGGACAAAAATTTGAATGTATCTTTTTTCTACCCCAAGGGGAATATAGTCAAACGTATGTTTAAAATGTCTTTTTCAGTTTAGACGCGAAAAAAACACATTTTTCTGTCAAAGCAAAAAAAATTTTTTCCCCAAAAAATACTGGAGCTTTTGATGCTGTTTTTGGGGGTTTCCCTGTTAGGTCATAAGAGAGAGAATGGGAAAAAAAATTTAATTTTTTTTTTTCTACCCGAGTTAGTCAAACGTATGTTTAAAATGTTATTTTCACTTTTTAGACGCGAAAACCACTTTCATGTCAAAGCAATAATTTTTCTCCAAAACTATGGGTGTGATGCTGTTCTTTTGGGTTTCCCTGCTTAGGTTCATAAAGAAGCAGAATGGGACAAAAAATTTGAATGTATTTCTTTCTAGCCAGGATATAGTCAAACGTATGTTTAAATGTCTATTTTCACTGTTTAGACGCGAAAACACACTTTCATGTCAAAGAAATTAATTTTTTTAAAAAACTACTGGAGCTGTGTGCTGTTCTTTGGGATTCTGCTTAGGTTCAAAAGAGAGCAGAAGGGGACAAAAAATTTGAATGTTATCTTCTTTTAGCCAGAGATATGTCAAACGTACTTAAATGTCTATTTTCACTGTTTGACGCGAAAACCACTTTAAGTCAAAGCAATGAATTTTTTCTCCAAAACTACTGGGTTGTGTTTTTTTGGGTTTATGCTTAGGTTTAAAGAGAGAAAATGGGAAAAAAAAAATTTTTGAATGTATTTCTTTCTAGCAGAGATTAGCCAAAAATAGCAAAAATGTCTATTTTCACTTTTTTAGACGGGGAAAACACACTTTCATGTCAAAGCAATGAATTTTTCCCCAAAACTACGGGGCTGTGATGTGTTTTTTGGGGATTCCTGCTTAGGTTCAAAAAGAGAGGAATGGGACAAAAAATTTGAATGTATCTTTTTCTAGCCAGAGATATGTAAAAACGTATGCTTAAATGTCTATTTTCATGTTTGACGCGAAAAAAATTTTTCTGTAAAAAGCAAAAAATTTTTTCCCCCCCCCCCCCCCCCCCCCCCCCCCCCCCCCCCCCCCCCCCCCCCCCCCCCCCCCCCCCCCCCCCCCCCCCCCCCCCCCCCCCCCCCCCCCCCCCCCCCCCCCCCCCCCCCCCCCCCCCCCCCCCCCCCCCCCCCCCCCCCCCCCCCCCCCCCCCCCCCCCCCCCCCCCCCCCCCCCCCCCCCCCCCCCCCCCCCCCCCCCCCCCCCCCCCCCCCCCCCCCCCCCCCCCCCCCCCCCCCCCCCCCCCCCCCCCCCCCCCCCCCCCCCCCCCCCCCCCCCCCCCCCCCCCCCCCCCCCCCCCCCCCCCCCCCCCCCCCCCCCCCCCCCCCCCCCCCCCCCCCCCCCCCCCCCCCCCCCCCCCCCCCCCCCCCCCCCCCCCCCCCCCCCCCCCCCCCCCCCCCCCCCCCCCCCCCCCCCCCCCCCCCCCCCCCCCCCCCCCCCCCCCCCCCCCCCCCCCCCCCCCCCCCCCCCCCCCCCCCCCCCCCCCCCCCCCCCCCCCCCCCCCCCCCCCCCCCCCCCCCCCCCCCCCCCCCCCCCCCCCCCCCCCCCCCCCCCCCCCCCCCCCCCCCCCCCCCCCCCCCCCCCCCCCCCCCCCCCCCCCCCCCCCCCCCCCCCCCCCCCCCCCCCCCCCCCCCCCCCCCCCCCCCCCCCCCCCCCCCCCCCCCCCCCCCCCCCCCCCCCCCCCCCCCCCCCCCTTTTTTTTTTTTTTTTTTTTTTTTTTTTTTTTTTTTTTTTTTTTTTTTTTTTTTTTTTTTTTTTTTTTTTTTTTTTTTTTTTTTTTTTTTTTTTTTTTTTTTTTTTTTTTTTTTTTTTTTTTTTTTTTTTTTTTTTTTTTTTTTTTTTTTTTTTTTTTTTTTTTTTTTTTTTTTTTTTTTTTTTTTTTTTTTTTTTTTTTTTTTTTTTTTTTTTTTTTTTTTTTTTTTTTTTTTTTTTTTTTTTTTTTTTTTTTTTTTTTTTTTTTTTTTTTTTTTTTTTTTTTTTTTTTTTTTTTTTTTTTTTTTTTTTTTTTTTTTTTTTTTTTTTTTTTTTTTTTTTTTTTTTTTTTTTTTTTTTTTTTTTTTTTTTTTTTTTTTTTTTTTTTTTTTTTTTTTTTTTTTTTTTTTTTTTTTTTTTTTTTTTTTTTTTTTTTTTTTTTTTTTTTTTTTTTTTTTTTTTTTTTTTTTTTTTTTTTTTTTTTTTTTTTTTTTTTTTTTTTTTTTTTTTTTTTTTTTTTTTTTTTTTTTTTTTTTTTTTTTTTTTTTTTTTTTTTTTTTTTTTTTTTTTTTTTTTTTTTTTTTTTTTTTTTTTTTTTTTTTTTTTTTTTTTTTTTTTTTTTTTTTTTTTTTTTTTTTTTTTTTTTTTTTTTTTTTTTTTTTTTTTTTTTTTTTTTTTTTTTTTTTTTTTTTTTTTTTTTTTTTTTTTTTTTTTTTTTTTTTTTTTTTTTTTTTTTTTTTTTTTTTTTTTTTTTTTTTTTTTTTTTTTTTTTTTTTTTTTTTTTTTTTTTTTTTTTTTTTTTTTTTTTTTTTTTTTTTTTTTTTTTTTTTTTTTTTTTTTTTTTTTTTTTTTTTTTTTTTTTTTTTTTTTTTTTTTTTTTTTTTTTTTTTTTTTTTTTTTTTTTTTTTTTTTTTTTTTTTTTTTTTTTTTTTTTTTTTTTTTTTTTTTTTTTTTTTTTTTTTTTTTTTTTTTTTTTTTTTTTTTTTTTTTTTTTTTTTTTTTTTTTTTTTTTTTTTTTTTTTTTTTTTTTTTTTTTTTTTTTTTTTTTTTTTTTTTTTTTTTTTTTTTTTTTTTTTTTTTTTTTTTTTTTTTTTTTTTTTTTTTTTTTTTTTTTTTTTTTTTTTTTTTTTTTTTTTTTTTTTTTTTTTTTTTTTTTTTTTTTTTTTTTTTTTTTTTTTTTTTTTTTTTTTTTTTTTTTTTTTTTTTTTTTTTTTTTTTTTTTTTTTTTTTTTTTTTTTTTTTTTTTTTTTTTTTTTTTTTTTTTTTTTTTTTTTTTTTTTTTTTTTTTTTTTTTTTTTTTTTTTTTTTTTTTTTTTTTTTTTTTTTTTTTTTTTTTTTTTTTTTTTTTTTTTTTTTTTTTTTTTTTTTTTTTTTTTTTTTTTTTTTTTTTTTTTTTTTTTTTTTTTTTTTTTTTTTTTTTTTTTTTTTTTTTTGGGTTCTCCCCTTGGTTCATAGAGAGCAAATTTGGAAAAAAAATTTAAATGTACTTCTTCTAGCGAATTAGTCAAACGTATGCAAAAAATGTTATTTCACTTTTTAGACGCGAAAAAATTTTTAGTCAAAGCAATGTTTTTTTTTCCCCAAAATAGGGAAAGCTGTGATGTGTTTTTTGGGGGATTTCTTTGGGTTTTCTAAGGGGGCAGATGGGAAAAAAAATTTTAAATGTATCTTCTTTCTAGCCGGGATATAGTAAAAACGTATGTAAAATGTTTATTTTCCTGTTTAGAGCGAAAACAACTTTTTTTTAAGCAATAATTTTTCTCCAAAATTGGAGCTGTGTGCTTTTTTTTTGGGTTCCCTGCTTAGGTTCATAAAAGAAGCAGAATGGGACAAAAATTTTGAATGTTTTTCTTTCTAGCCAGAGATATGTAAAAGATGTTTAAAAGTCATTTTCACTGTTTAGACGCAAAAACACACTTTTTTGTCAAAGAATAATTTTTTCTCCAAAAATACGGGAGCTGTGATGTTTTTTTTGGGATTCCTGCTTAGGTTCATAAGAGAGCGAATGGGACAAAAATTTGAATGTATTTTTTTTTAGCAGAGTATAGTCAAAGTATGTTTAAATGTCTTTTTTTTTTCCGTTTGACGCGAAAACCCAATTTTCATTCAAAAAAAATAAATTTTTCCCAAAAAAACTACGGAGTGTGTGCTGTTCTTTGGGATTCCTGTTGGGTTTCATAAAGGGCGGGAAAGGGACAAAAAATTTGAATGTATTTCTTCTAGCCCAGAGATATAGTAAAAGTATGCTAAATGCTATTTTCACTGTTTAGACGCGAAAACACACTTTTGTCAAAGAATAAATTTTTTTTTCCCAAAAAACAAAGGGCTGTGATGCTGTTTCTTTGGGTTTCCTGTTGGGTTTTCTAAGAGAGCAGATGGGACAAAAAATTGAATGTACTTTTTTCTAGCCGAGATATAGTCAAACGTATGCTAAAATGTTTTTTAAATTTTGAGCGAAAACAATTTATGCAAAGAATGAATTTTTCTAAAAATAGGGAGCGTGTTGTTTCTTTGGGATTCTGCTTAGGTATAAGGGAGGAGAATGGGAAAAAAAAATTTAAATGTATTTCTTTAGCCAGGTTAGTAAAACGTATGTTTAAATGTTTTTTTTCACTGTTTTAGCGGGGGGAAAACACATTTATGTAAAAAGAATAATTTTTCTCCAAAAAAAGGAGTGGATCTGTTCTTTGGGTTCCTGTTTAGGTTTCATAAGAGGCAGAAGGGGAAAAAAAAAATTTTGAATGTACTTTTTTTCTACCCAGAGATTAGAAACGTATGTTTTAAATGTCTATTTTCATTTTGGCGGGGAAAAAAACACTTTATGTAAAAAGCAATAAATTTTTTCCCCAAAAATACTGGGCTGTGATGCTGTTTTTTGGGATTCCTGTTTAGGTTCATAAGAGGCAGAATGGGACAAAAATTTAAAAGTATTTTTTCTCCCAGAGTTAGTCAAACGTATGTAAAATGTCTATTTTCACTGTTTAGAGGGGGAAAACCCACACTTTCATGTAAAAGAAAAAAAATTTTTCTCCAAAACTACGGGAGCTGTGATGTGTTCTTTGGGATTCCTTTTGGTTAAAGAAGCAGAATGGGACAAAAATTTGAATGATCTTCTTTCTACCCAGAGATATAGTCAAACGTATGTTTAAATGTCTATTTTCATTTTTAGACGGAAAAAAAACCTTTCATGTCAAAGCAATAATTTTTTCCAAAACTACTGGAGCTGTGATGCTGTTTTTGGGATTCCTTTAGGTTCAAAAAGGAGCAGAATGGGACAAAAAATTTGATGTATTTTTTTACCCAGAGATATAGTCAAAGTTGTTAAAATGCTTTTTACTGTTTGACGCGAAAACACACTTTCATGTAAAAAGAATGAATTTTTTCCCAAAATACGGGGCTGTGATGCTGTTCTTTGGGATTCCTGTTAGGTTCAAAAGAAGCAGAAGGGGGAAAAAAAAATTTGAATTATCTTTTTTAGCCAGAGTATAGTCAAACGTATGCTTAAATGCTATTTTCATGTTTAGACGCAAAAACAACTTTCATGTCAAAGCAATGAATTTTTCTAAAAAATATGGAGTGTGTGCTGTTTTTTTGGGTTTCCTGCTTGGTTCAAAAAAGGGAGCAGTTTGGAAAAAAAAATTTAATGTATCTTCTTTCTAGCCCAGGATATAGTCAAACGTATGCTAAAAGTCTATTTTCACTGTTTTAGGGAGGAAAAAAATTTTCATTCAAAGCAATGAATTTTTTTCTCCAAAAACTACCAGCTGTGATGTGTTCTTTGGGGTTTCCCTGCTTAGGTTAAAAAAGAAGGGGAATGGAAAAAAAATTTGAATGTATCTTCTTTTAGCCAGAGATATAGTAAACGTATGTTTAAAATGTCATTTTACTGTTTAGACGCGAAAAAAAACAATTTATGTCAAAGCAAAATTTTTCCCCAAAACTATGGAGCTGTGATGCTGTTCTTTGGGTTTCCCTGCTTAGGTTTAAAGAGAGCAGAATGGAAAAAAAATTTTAAAAAGTATCTTTTTTAGCCAGGATATAGCCCAAACGTATGTTAAATTGTCTATTTTCAGTTTAGACGCGAAAACACACTTTCATGTAAAAGAATGAATTTTTCCCTAAAAAAACTCTAGCTGGATGCTGTTTTTTGGGATTCTGTTTAGGTTATAAGAGAGAGAATGGGAAAAAAAATTTAAATGTATCTTCTTTCTAGCCAGAGATATAGTAACGTATGTTTAAAATGTCTTTTTTTCAATGTTTAGACGCGAAAAACACACTTTCATGTCAAAGCAATGAATTTTTCTCCAAAACTACTGGAGCTGTGATGCTGTTCTTTGGGATTCCTGCTTAGGTTCATAAGAGAGCAGAATGGGACAAAAAAATTTGAAGGGTATCTTCTTTCTAGCCAGAGATATAGTCAAACGTATGCTTAAATGTTATTTTTCACTGTTTAGACGCGAAAACAACACTTTCATGTAAAAAGCAATGAATTTTTCTCAAAACTACTGGAGCTGTGATGCTGTTCTTTGGATTCCTGCTTAGGTTCATAAGAGAGCAGAATGGGAAAAAAAATTTGAATGTATCTTCTTTCTAGCCAGAGGATATAGTCAAACGTATGCAAAAAAATGTCTTTTTTCATGTTTAGACGCGGGAAAAAAACACTTTCATGTCAAAGCAATGAATTTTTCTCCAAAACTACTGGAGCTGTGATGCTGTTCTTTGGGTTTCCCTGTTTGGTTCATAAAAAAGAGCAGAATGGGAAAAAAAATTTGAATGTATCTTCTTTCTAGCCAGAGATATAGTCAAAACGTATCCCTTAAAATGTCTATTTTCACTGTTTAGACGGGGAAAACACACTTTATGTCAAAGCAATGAATTTTTCTCCAAAAAACTACTGGAGCTGTGATGCGGGTTCTTTGGGTTTCCCTGCTTAGGTTCATAAGAGAGAAGAATGGGACAAAATTTGAATGTATCTTCTTTCTAGCCAGAGATATAGTAAAAACGTATGCTTAATGTCTATTTTCACTGTTTAGACGCGAAAACACACTTTCAGGGTCAAAGCAATGAATTTTTCTCCAAAAACAAACTGGAGCTGTGATGCTGTTCTTTGGGATTCCCTGCTTAGGTTCTTTAAAGAGAGCGGGAATGGGACAAAAAATTTGAATGTATCTTCTTTCTAGCCAGAGATATAGTCAAACGTATGCTAAATGTCTATTTTTCACTGTTTAGACGCGAAAACACACTTTATGTCAAAGAAATGAATTTTTCTCCAAAAAACTACTGGAGCTGTGATGTGTTCTTTGGGATTCCTGCTTAGGTTCATAAAGAGAGCAGAATGGGACAAAAAATTTGAAGTATCTTCTTTCTAGCCAGAGATATAGTCAAACGTATGTTTAAAATGTTCTATTTTCATTTTTTAGACGCGAAAAAACACATTTTTCATGTCAAAGCAATGAATTTTTCCCCAAAACTACTGGAGCTGTGATGCTGTTCTTTGGGATTCCTGCTTAGGTTCATAAGGAGAGCAGAATTGGAACAAAAAAATTTGAATGTATCTTTTTCTAGCCAGAGATATAGTCAAACGTATGCTTAAATGTCTATTTTAAATGTTTAGACGCGAAAAACACACTTTCATG
Source organism: Allobates femoralis (assembly GCA_033576535.1). Lineage (NCBI taxonomy): Eukaryota > Metazoa > Chordata > Amphibia > Anura > Aromobatidae > Allobates > Allobates femoralis. The sequence continues at coordinate 12,111 of JARQOC010002986.1, read as the reverse complement.
TCAAAGAAATTTGAATTTTTTCCAAAACTACTGGAGCTGTGATGCTGTTCTTTGGGATTCCTGCTTAGGTTCATAAGAGAGCAGAATGGGACAAAAAATTGATGTATCTTCTTTCTACCCAGAGATATAGTCAAACGTATGCTTAAATGTCTATTTTCACTGTTTAGACGGGGAAAACACACTTTCATGTCAAAGCAATGAATTTTTCTCCAAAAACTACTGGGAGTGTGTTTGCTTTTTCTTTGGATTCCTGCTTAGGTTCAAAAAGAGAGCAGAATGGGACAAAAAAATTTGAATGTATCTTCTTTCTAGCCAAGAGATATAGTCAAACGTATGCTAAAATGTCTATTTTCACTGTTTAGACGCCGAAAAAAAACTTTCATGTCAAAGCAATTGAATTTTTCTCCAAAACTACTGGAGCTGTGATGTGTTCTTTGGGGGATTCCTGCTTAGGTTCATAAAGAGAGCAGAATGGGACAAAAAATTTGAATGTTCTTCTTTTAGCCAGAGATATAGTCAAAATTTATGTTTAAAAATGTTATTTTCACTGTTTAGACGCGAAAACACACTTTCATGTAAAAAGCAATGAATTTTTCTCCAAAACTACTGGAGCTGTGATGCTGTTTTTTGGGGAAATTCCTGCTTAGGTTCATAAAGAAAAGCAGAATGGGACAAAAAATTTGAATGTATCTTCTTTCTAGCCAGAGATATAGTCAAACGTATGCTTAAATGTCTATTTTCACTGTTTAGACGCGAAAACACACTTTCATGTCAAAGCAATGAATTTTTCTCCAAAACTACTGGAGCTGTGTTGCTGTTCTTTGGGATTCCTGCTTAGGTTCATAAGAGAGCAGAATGGGACAAAAAATTTGAATGTATCTTCTTTTTTAGCCAGAGATATAGTCAAACGTATGCTTAAATGTTATTTTCACTGTTTAGGACGCGAAAACACACTTTCATGTCAAAGCAATGAATTTTTCTCCAAAAATACGGGAGCTGTGATGCTGTTCTTTGGGATTCCTGCTTAGGTTCATAAAGAGAGCAGAATGGGACAAAAATTTGAATGTATCTTCTTTCTAGCCAGAGATATAGTCAAACGTATGCTAAAATGTCTATTTTCACTGTTTAGACGCGAAAAACCACACTTCATGTTCAAAGCAATGAATTTTTTCTCCAAAACTACTGGAGCTGTATGCTGTTCTTTGGGATTCCTGCTTAGGTTTCATAAAGGAGAGCAGAATGGGACAAAAAATTTGAATGTATCTTCTTTCTAGCCGAGATATAGTCAACGTATGCTTAAAATGTCTATTTTCACTGTTTGGGCGCGAAAACACACTTTCATGTCAAAGAAATTTGAATTTTTCTCCAAAATATGGAGCTGTGATGCTGTTCTTTGGGTTTCCTGCTTAGGTTCATAAAGAGAGCAGAATGGGACAAAAAATTTGAATGTATCTTCTTTCTAGCGGGAGATATAGTCAAACTTTATGCTTTAAATGTCTATTTTCACTGTTTAGACGCGAAAACAACTTTCATGTCAAAGCAATGAATTTTTCTCCAAAACTATGGAGCTGTGATGCTGTTCTTTGGATTCCTGCTTAGGTTCATAAGAGAGCAGAATGGGACAAAAAATTTAAAATGTATCTTCTTTCTACCCAGAGATATATTTCAAACGTATGCTAAATGTCTATTTTCACTGTTTAGACGCGAAAAACACACTTTCATGTCAAAGCAATGAAATTTTTTCCCAAAACTACTGGAGCTGTGATGCGTTCTTTGGGATTCTGCTTAGGTTCAAAAAGAGAGCAGAATGGGACAAAAAATTTGAATGTATCTTCTTTCTAGCCAGAGATATAGTCAAACGTATGTTAAAATGTCTATTTTTCACTGTTTAGACGCGAAAACACACTTTCATGTCAAAGCAATGAATTTTTCTCCAAAATACTGGGAGCTGTGATGCTGTTTTTTGGGGTTTCCCTGCTTAGGTTCATAAAAGAGAGGCAGAATGGGACAAAAAATTTGAATGTATCTTCTTTCTAGCCAGAGATATAGTCAAAGTATGCTTAAATGTCTATTTTCACTGTTTAGATTTTTTTTTTTTTTTTTTTTTTTTTTTTTTTTTTTTTTTTTTTTTTTTTTTTTTTTTTTTTTTTTTTTTTTTTTTTTTTTTTTTTTTTTTTTTTTTTTTTTTTTTTTTTTTTTTTTTTTTTTTTTTTTTTTTTTTTTTTTTTTTTTTTTTTTTTTTTTTTTTTTTTTTTTTTTTTTTTTTTTTTTTTTTTTTTTTTTTTTTTTTTTTTTTTTTTTTTTTTTTTTTTTTTTTTTTTTTTTTTTTTTTTTTTTTTTTTTTTTTTTTTTTTTTTTTTTTTTTTTTTTTTTTTTTTTTTTTTTTTTTTTTTTTTTTTTTTTTTTTTTTTTTTTTTTTTTTTTTTTTTTTTTTTTTTTTTTTTTTTTTTTTTTTTTTTTTTTTTTTTTTTTTTTTTTTTTTTTTTTTTTTTTTTTTTTTTTTTTTTTTTTTTTTTTTTTTTTTTTTTTTTTTTTTTTTTTTTTTTTTTTTTTTTTTTTTTTTTTTTTTTTTTTTTTTTTTTTTTTTTTTTTTTTTTTTTTTTTTTTTTTTTTTTTTTTTTTTTTTTTTTTTTTTTTTTTTTTTTTTTTTTTTTTTTTTTTTTTTTTTTTTTTTTTTTTTTTTTTTTTTTTTTTTTTTTTTTTTTTTTTTTTTTTTTTTTTTTTTTTTTTTTTTTTTTTTTTTTTTTTTTTTTTTTTTTTTTTTTTTTTTTTTTTTTTTTTTTTTTTTTTTTTTTTTTTTTTTTTTTTTTTTTTTTTTTTTTTTTTTTTTTTTTTTTTTTTTTTTTTTTTTTTTTTTTTTTTTTTTTTTTTTTTTGAAAAAAATTTAAATTTTTTAAAAAAAATTTTAAAAATTTTTTAAACATTATTTTTTGGGAAAAATTTTTTTTTAAAAAAAAAAAGGGGTTTTTTCCCCAAAAATTTGAAAGTTTTTTGGGGAACAGGGACAAAAAAATTTTTTTTAGAAAATTTAAAAATTTTTAAACTTTTTTTTCCCCCAATTTTTTAAAACTTTTTTAAAAATTGGAATTTTTTCCCTGCGGGTTTTTTATTAAAAAGGAAAAATTTTGAAAAAAATTTTTTGGTATTTTTCCCAAAAAATTTTTTTTTTTTCCCCAAAAATTCTTAAAAGGAAAAAAAATTTGAATTATTTTTTCGGGGGGAAAAAGGGGGGAAAATTTTCTTTTTTTTTTTAAAGGAAAAAAATTTTGAAAAAAATTTTTTAAAAAATTTTAAAGGAAAAAAGTTTTTTTTTTTAAAAAACCCATTTAGAAAAAATTTTTTAAAAAATCTAGGGGATTTTTTTTTTCCCCTTTTATTTAAAAAAAAAATTTTTGGGAAAAATTTTGAATTTTTCCCTTTAAAAAAAAAAAAATTTGTTTTTTTTTCTGTTTAAAAAGGGAAAAAAAAAAAATGTTTTTTTAAAATTTTGCCCCGGAAAAATTTCTTTTTCCCGGGGAAAAAATTTTAAAAAAGGGGAATTTTTTTTTCTTTGGGTTTTGGGAAAAAAAAAAATTTTTTTAAAAAAGGGGAAAAATTTTTTTTTAGGAATTTCAAAAATAAAATGTTATTTTCCTGTTTGGGAAAAAAAAATGAAAAAAATAAATTTTTTTTAAAACCAGGGGGTGTACTTTTTTTGGGTTTCTTGGTTAAAAGGAAAAAAGGGGCAAAAATTTTGAATTTTTTTCCCAAATATGAAACTATGCAAATTTTTATTTTTAAGGAAAAAAAAATAACAAAATTTTTTTTCAAAAAATTTTCAAAACCGGGATCTTTGTTTTTTCTAAAAGGAAAAAATTTAGAAACTAAAATTTTAAAAATTTTTTGGTTTTTTTTTGCAAAAAAACTTTGAAAAAATTTTTTTCCTTTTTTCTACCCTTTTAAAAAAAATTTGTTTTCCCCAAAAAAAGGGGAAAAATTCTTAAATTTTTTTTAAAAACGATAAAAAATTTTTTTTCCTTTTTAAGAAAAAAAAAAGAAAAAATTTGTTTTTTTAAAACAGAGAAAAAAATTTTTAAAATTTTTATTTTTAAAAAAAAAAATTTTTTAAGTTTTTTTTTAAAAATTTTTTCCCAGGTTTTAAATTTATTTTATAAAAGGAAAATTTTCAAAAAATTTTTTAAACTTTTTTTAGCGGATTTTTTTTTCCCAAAAGTTTAAAAAAAAAAAAAAAAACCTTTCTGCAAAATTTTTTTCCCCAAACAAAAATGGGCTTGTTTTTTTTTAAAGCAAAAAAAGGGCAAAAAAATTTTTCAAAAAAAATTTAAAGTTTTCTTTTCCTTTTTTAAAACAAAAAAAATTTTTTAAAATGTTTTCCAAAAAAATACAAATTTTTCTTTTTTAAAAAAAATTTTTTTCCCAAAAAAAAAATCCCTTTTGGGGATTTTTTTAGAGGGGGGGAAAAAAAATTTTTTTATTTTTTTCCCCAAAAATAGTAAAATTTTAAAAATTCTATTTTATTTTTTGGGAAAAACCTTTTTCAAAGAAATTTTTTTTAAAAAAGGGGGGTAAAAAATTTTTTGGACCCTTTTCGGGGGAGGAAAAGAAAAAGACAAAAAATTTAATTTTTTTTTTTTTGCCAAAAAAAAATTTATGCAAAATGTTTTTTCACTTTTGGCCCGAAAAACCTTTCTTAAACTAATTTTTTAAAAAAACAAAAGGGAAAAATTTTTTGAATCCTTCTTTTTAAAGGGGGGAAAAGGGGAAAAAAAAATTTTATTTTCTTTTTGGGAAAAAAAACCCCCAAAAAAAAATTTATTTTTTTTAAAAAAAACCACTTTTTTTTAAAAAATTTTTTTCAAAAAACGGGGGGTTTTTTTTTTTGGGGATTTTTTTCCCGGGAAAAAAAAAAAAAAAAAAATAAAAAAAGTTTACCCTTTTAGTTTTAAAAAACCAAATTTCTTTTAAAAAAATTTTTTCAAAAAGGAAAAAAATTTCGGGGGTTTGCGTTTTTAAAAAAATTTGGGAAAAGGACCCCCCCCCCCCTTTTTTTTTTTTTAAAGCCAAAAATTGAAAAATTTTTTAAATTTTATTTCTTTTGGGCCAAAAAATTTATTCAAAAAAACCCCAAAATTCCCTGGGGGGGGGGTTTTTTTTTGAGGTTTAAAAAAAAATAAAAAATTTTTTTATTTCCCTTTTTGGGAATTTTTAAACCCAAAAAAAATTTAAAATTTTTCCCAAAATTTTTCAAAATTTTTCCCTTTTTATTTTTTTCTGGGACCCTTTAAAAAAGTTTTTTTAAAAAAAAAAAAATTTTTTTTTAAACTTTTTTTACCAAAATTTTTTAAAGAAAACATTTAAAGGGAAAAAACCTTTTTCCAAAAAAAAAACTTTTCTGTTTGGGGCCTTTTTAAACGAAAAATTTTTAAAAATTTTGGAATTGATTTTTTTTTTTCATTTTATTTTAAAGGAAAACATTTTTGTAAAACCCCAAAAAAAGGGGAAATTTTCTTTTGGGTTTTTTTTTTGGAGGGAAAAAAAAAAATGCAAAAAAAATTTAATTTTTTTCCCCGGTTTAAAAGGTTTTAAATTTTTTTTTAAGAAAAACCAAAAAAACATTTAAAAATTTTTTTCTTTTTCCTTTTTTTGGGGGGGAAAAAAACCCATTTAAAATTTTTTTTTTTTAAAAAAAATTTTTCCCTTTACCCAATTTTTAAAAGGGGGGAAAAAATTTTTTCTGTTAAGAAAAAAAATTTTAAAAAGGGAATTTTTCCCCCTTTTTGGGAAAAGGGGGTTTCTTAAATTTTTTTTTTCCGGGCAAAAAAGGAAACTTTTTTCCAAAAGTTTTAAAATTTTTTAAAAAAAATTTTACCCTTTTTTTCAAAAAATAAAAAAGGGGGGTTTGTTTTTTTGGTTTGGGGGGAAAATGGGCAAAAAATTTAAATGTATTTTTTTTTAGAAAGGGAAAAAATTTTTAAATTTTTTCCAACCCCAAATTCCCTTTTTTAAAAAATTTGTTTTTTTTTTCCCCAAAACAAAAGGGGAAAATTTTTTTTGGGGTTTTTTAGGAAAAGAAAGAAGGGCAAAATTTAAATTTTCTTTTTTCCCAAAAAATAAAGTAAAAAATGTTTTTTTAAACGGAAAAAATTTTTTTTTAAAAAATTTTTAAAAAAATCGGGGGGGTTTTTTTTGGGATTTTTGGTTAAAAACAGAAAGGGACAAAAAAATTTTAAAAATTTTTTTTTTTAAAATTTTTGAAACAAATTTTTGTAAAAATTTTTTTAAAAAACCATTTAGGGCCTGTTTTTTTTCCCCCCTAGGGTTGGTTTTTTTGGTTTTTTGAGGAAAGAAAAATGGGAAAAAAATTTTTTTTCCCCTTTTTCCCAAATATGTAAAGTTTATTTAAAAGTTAAAAAAACCCCAAATTTAAACCAAAAAAAATTTTTTTAAAAACAGATTTGTTTTCTTTGGGTTTCCCTGTTTAAAAAGGAAAAAAAAGGGAAAAAAAATTTTATTATTTTTTTTGGGGGGGAAAATTTTTAAATTTTTTTTAAAAGGTTTTTTTTCACTTTTTTTCCAAAAAAATTTTTTCAAAAAAATTTTTTTTCCCAAAATCGGGGTTGGATTGTTTTTGGGGTTCCCTGAGGTCAAAAAGGGAAAAAAAAAAATTTTGATTTTTTTTTCCGGGAAAATTTTAAAAAAATTTTAAATGTTTTTTCATTTTTGGGAAAAAAAAATTTTTCAAAAAAAAAGTTTTTTCCCCCCTTTGGGGGGTTTTTTTTTTTTTGGGGTTTTTAAAGGAAAGGGGAAAAATAAAAAAAAATTTGAATTATTTTTTTTCCCCAAAGTTTATTAAAAACGTTTTGCAAAAATTTTTTTTTAAGGGGGAAAAAATTTTTTTTTAAAAACAAAATTTTTCTTTTGGGTTTGTTAGGGTTTGGGGGCCCAAAGGAAAAATGGGAAACTTTTAAAAATTTTAAAAGTTTAATTCCAAAGTTTTTTTTAAAGGGAACCCAAAAAAAAAATTTTTTTCCCAAAAGCAAAATTTTTTTTTAAAAAAACCAAAGGGGGTTTTTTAAAAAATTTAAAGGGAAAAGGGGAAAAAATTTTTTTTTACAAAAGCAAAAAATTTAAATGAAAAATTTTTTTTAACCCAAAAATTTTTTCCCCCAAAAATTTTTTTTTTGGAAAAAAAAAAAAAATTTTTTTTCCTTTAAAAAAAACAAAAATTTTAAAATTTTTTTTTTTAAAGGGAAACAAATTTTGAAAATTTTTTTATTTTTTAAAAAAAAAAAAAGGGGTGCAAAAGTTTTTTCCCATTTGGAAAAAAAAAATTTTTTTACCCTTTTCAAAAAAAAAGGGGGGAAAAATTTTTTTTTTTTTTTGGGAAAAAAATAAAAAAATTTTTTTTTCCCTTTTGAAAAAAATTTCGGGCTAATTCTTTTTTTTAAAAAATTTTTTTTTATGCAAATTTTTTAAAAAAAAAAAACCTTTGGGGGGTTTTTTTTTTTTAAAATAAAATTTTTTTTTTAGGGGAAAAACCCTTTTTAAAGAATTTTTTCCCAAAAAGGGAGTTTTTTTTAAACCCCTTTTATAAAAGGGGGGAAAAAAAAAATTTTAAAAATTTTCCCCAAAATCAGGCTAAAATTTTTTCTCTGGCGGGCCCTTTTAAAAGGGGGAAAAAAAAAAGGGGGATTTGGGTTTTTTTCCTAATTTAAAGGGAAAGAAAAAAAAATTTTTATTTTTTTAAAAAATTTTTCAAAAATGTTTTTTTCCTTTTTTGGGGCCCCCTTTTTTTAAAAAGGGAAAAAAAAAATTTTTTGTGTTTTTTTTTCCCAAAGTTATAAAAGGGAAAAATGCAAAAATTTTAGGAGCTTCCCCCAAATTTAAAATTAAAATTTTTTAAAAATTTGGAGGACCTTTGGGACCCTTTAATTTTTAAAAAAAATGAAAAAAATTTGATCTTTTTTTCTAGCCAAAAGATTAGTAAAAACGTATGTTTTAAAAATGTTATTTTCCCTTTTTGACGGAAAACACACTTTCATGTCAAAGCAATGAATTTTTCCCAAAAAAATACGGGAGCTGTGATGTGTTCTTTGGGGTTTCCTGTTTGGGTTCATAAAAGGGGAAGAATGGGACAAAAAATTTGAAGATCTTCTTTCTGCCAGAGATTGTAAAAAAGTATGAAAAAAAGTCTATTTTCACGTTTAGACGCGAAAAACACATTTATGTCAAAGAAATGAATTTTTCTCCAAAAAAAACTGGAGCGTGATGGGGCCTTTTTGGGGATTTCCTGCTTGGGTTTTTAAGAGAGGAAGGGGAAAAAAATTTTTGAATGTATTTCTTTTTTTAGCCAGAGAAAAATAGTCAAAAGTTTGTAAAATGTCAATTTTCCTGTTTAGACGGAAAAAACAAATTTTTGTAAAAGAATGAAATTTTTCTAAAAATACGGGCTGGGGGAAAGTGTTCTTTGGGATTTCCTGCTTAAAGGTTAAAGGGAGGAGAAGGGGAACAAAAAAATTTAAAAGTATCTTCTTTCTAGCAGAGAAAGAAAAAGTAGCAAAAATGGGTCATTTCACTGTTTAAAAGGAGGAAAAAACCATTTCAAGGGGGGGGGCAATTAAAATTTTTTCCCCAAAACAAACTGGGCGTGATGCTGTTCTTTGGGTTTCCCTGTAGGTTTTTAAGAGAGCAGAAGGGGAAAAAAAAATTTGAATGTATCTTCTTTCTGCCAGGATATAGTAAAAGTATGCAAAAATGTCTATTTTCACTTTTGACGCGAAAACACACTTTCATGTAAAGCAAATGATTTTTCCCCAAACTACGGAGCTGTGATGGTTCTTTGGGATTCCTGCTTGGGTTTCATAAAAAGAGCGAATGGGGACAAAAAATTTGAATGTTTTCTTTTAGCCAGAGAATAGTAAAAAGTATGTTTAAATTTGTCTTTTTTTCACTGTTTAGACGCGAAAAAACCCCCTTTATGTCAAAGAAATAAATTTTTTCCCAAAAAATACTGGAGCTGTGATGCTGTTCTTTGGGATCCTGCTTAGGTTCATAAAGAGAGCAGAAAATGGGACAAAAAATTTGAATGTATCTTCTTTTAGAAAAAGAGATATAGTCAAACGTATGCTAAAATGTCTATTTTCACTGTTTAGACGCGAAAAACACACTTTCATGTCAAAGCAATGAATTTTTCTCCAAAAACTACTGGAGCTGTGTTTGCTGTTCTTTGGGTTTCCCTGCTTAGGTTCATAAAGAGAGCAGAATGGGACAAAAATTTGTTTGTATCTTCTTTCTAGCCAGGATATAGTAAAACGTTATGCTTAAAATGTCTATTTTCACTGTTTAGACGCGAAAACACACTTTCATGTCAAAGCAATGAATTTTTCTCCAAAACTACTGGAGCTGTGATGCTGTTCTTTGGGATTCTGCTTAGGTTCTTTAAGAGAGCAAAAATGGACAAAAAATTTGAATGTATCTTCTTTCTAGCCAGAGATATAGTCAAACGTATGTTTTAAATGTCATTTTCACTTTTTGGGACGCGGAAAACACACTTTCATGTCAAAGCAATGAATTTTCTCCAAAATACTGGAGCTGTGATCCCTGTTCTTTGGGATTCCTGCTTAGGTTCATAAGAGAGCAGAATGGGACAAAAAATTTGAATGTATCTTCTTTCTAGCCAGAGATATAGTCAAACGTATGCTAAAATGTCTATTTTCATTTGTTTAGACGCGAAAACACACTTTCATGTCAAAGCAATGAATTTTTCTCCAAAAAAACTGGAGCTGTGATGAGTTCTTTGGGATTCTGTTTAGGTTCATAAAGAGAGCAGAATGGGGACAAAAAATTTGATGTATCTTCTTTCTAGCCGGGAGTTATAGTCAAAGTATGCTTAAATGTCTATTTTCACTGTTTAGACGCGAAAAACACAACATTTCATGTAAAAAGAATAATTTTTTTCCCCAAAAAACTACTACTGTGAGGCTGCTTTGGGTTTTTGTTTTGGTTTAAAAGAGCAGAAGGGGACAAAAAATTTGAATGTATTTATTTCTGCCCCAGAGAATAGTCAATTTTTCTTGGGATTTAAAAATGTTCTTTTTCCCTGTAGGGGACCCCGGGGGGAAAAAAAAAACTTTCTAGAAAAGAATGAATTTTTCCCAAAACTCTGGAGCTGTGTGCTTTTCCTTTTGGGGTTCCTGCTTAGGTTCATAAAGAGAGCAAAAGGGGAAAAAAAAATTTGAATGTTTTTTTTTCTAGCCAGAGATTATAAAAAGTATGTTAAATGTTTTTTTTACTGTTTAGACGGGGGAAAAAACACACTTTCATGTCAAACCCAAGTTTTTTTCTCCAAAACACTGGAGCTGTGTGCTGTTTTTTTGGGATTCTGCTTAGGTTCTAAAAAGAGCAGAATGGGAAAAAAAATTTTTAAAAAATGTATCTTCTTTCCCAGAGGATTAGTCAAAGTATGCAAAAATGTCTTTTTTTCACTTTTTTAAAAGCGAAAAAAATTTCATGTCAAAGAAATTGAATTTTTCTAAAAAAACTACTGGAGTGTATGTGTTTTTTTGGGGATTCCTGCTTAGGTTCATAAAAGAGCAGAGGGGACAAAAAATTTGGGAATGTTCTTTTTTCTAGCCAGAGATATAGTAAAAACGTATGTTTAAATGTCTATTTTATTTTTAGACGAAAAACACACTTTCTGTAAAAAAGCAATAAATTTTTTCCCCAAAAAATACTGGAGCTGTGATGTTTTTCTTTGGGATTCCTGCTTAGGTTCATAAGGGGGCAGAATGGAAAAAAATTTAAAATGTATTTTTTCTACCAGAGTATAGTCAAAGTATGCTTAAATGTCTTTTTCACTTTTTGGACGGGGAAAACAATTTTCTGTCAAAGCAATGAATTTTTCCCCCAAAAACTACTGGAGCTGGTTGCTTTTTCTTTGGGGGTTTCCCGCTAGGTTCATAAAGAGAGAGAAGGGGACAAAAATTTTTAAAAAATGTATCTTCTTTCTACCCAGAGATATAGTCAAACGTAGTTAAATGTTATTTTCCTGTTTAGAGCGAAAACCCCAACTTTCTGTCAAAGCAATAATTTTTCTCCAAAACTAGGGAGCTGTGATGCTGTTCTTTGGGTTTCCTTGCTTGGGGCCCATTAAGGGGCAGAAGGGAAAAAAAAATTTGAATGAAATTTTTTTCTACCCAGAGATATAGTCAAAGTATTTGCAAAAATGTTATTTTCCCCCCTTTTAGACGCGAAAAACACACTTTCATGTAAAAAGCAATAAATTTTTCTCCATATAAAATTATTTTTATTGAATAAAGTATATAAAAGGGGGGATAAAGGGAAAAAGGGGAGGGGTAGGGATGGGAAGGGACATAATAAAAAAGGAAGGGAAATTGAGGGGGGAGGATGGGGTGGGAAAAACCAATTTTAATTTTGCATGAAATAAGCATTTAAAGTAGAGTACAAGGACATAAAATACAAAAGGGGGTAAAAAAAATAATTTTGAACGGCGAGTAAATAACAATCAAAAAAACTATAAAACATTACAATGAGAAACAGGTACGATTTTATCAATATAGCAATGCAAGGTTTTTATAGAGTATTTTTTCAGAACAAAGGAAGGATAGAAGGTAAGACATTATTTAATTTTTCAACCTATAGGGTTTTTTTGTATTGAGGATAAAACAAAAGTCTATATTTAGGAGATTTAGATAACTTAAAAAGGGAAGGGGGTTTTAAAAGGGGGACGAGCAGTAGATATTTGCCCAAGTTTCCCCATGGGACTAGGAATTTTCCCCCTTTTTGGATCTTGTTGGAAAAAAATTGTGGTGCAATGGTCTGTAACTTTTTCAATCAAAGTTTTTTCAGAGGGGGGTTTGTTGTTTAAGGCGGGCCAGCAGGTTTTTGGCAGTCAGATTAAGGGAAAATTAGGGCTCTGAATGAGGGGGGATATTTTCTTACCAATTATTTAAAAGGAAATTGTGGAGTAAGAATGAGATTGTACCCAGTGACTTTTTTTATTGGAAGTGACATTTTTCCCAGAAATTTGGATTTTGGGGGCAGAAAAAAAAATGTGGGGAGATTCCCATTAGACCCCAGTTTCTAAACACA
>JARQOC010002985.1:0-20053 GCA_033576535.1 Allobates femoralis | reverse complement strand
CCCCTCCTGCCTCACCTTCCTCACCCCTCCAGCGCCACCTTCCTCACCCCTCCAGCCTCCCGCCACATCATACTCTGCTATCCACAGAGCCGCCGGTATACCCTGCTACCCACAGAGCTGCCTGTATAATCTGCTACCTCAGAGCCCCCTGTATACTCTGTACCCATTGACCCGCCTGTTACACACAATTCATTTCACCGTGCTCCCGATGCAATTGCATCGGGCCCCTGACCACTGAACTCTGGCCCAACCACTGCACTCTACCCCACCAAATGCACTCTACCCCCACCACTGCACTCTACCCCAACCACTGCACTCTGCTCCGACCACTAGACTCTGCCCCTGACCACTAGACTCTGCCCTGACCACTAGACTCTGCCCCTGACCACTGCACTCTGCCCCTGACCACTGCACTCTGCCCTGACCACTGCACTCTGCCCTAAAGCAGACTATGAGCCACTGAGTCTCTGTATACTCTGCTAACCACTCAACCGCTGTATAGTCTGCTAACCATGAGCCCCTGTATACCCTAATAACCAGAGGCTAGAATACCCGATTCTTTAGAATCGGGCCGCCATCTAGTTATAGATATTCTTCTAAGGACATTAGTCACTACTGAAGAGAGGGCACAAATGGATGAAGATAATACATCAGTGTTGGATTATCTCATCCTAATTTTGCACTGTAGGATCTGTACTCTATTGTCAGAGTGCAATGATTGTAATGAGGCGTGCTGCGATATAATATTTCAGCTTCATCTGCTTTCCGATATCTTGTTTTGTTCCACAGAGCCTCTTGGATGACAAGTCGAGAGACCTTGGACACAAGACGACAGAGTGTCACGAGGTGAGTGTGCAATCAGTATTTAGGTTCTTCTTACATCTTCATTGTGATACCTTTTACTTAAAAATCATAATTTTTTTGCATCATTGATGTCATGGATTTTAAAATCATTGTATTATGTTTGTACAACCTTTTTGTCAATGCATCGCTGCTGAATTTGTTCACAGTTGATTAGTGGACATGTGAATTTAGCCTAACAAGTATTTGTCTCCAGAGATCCTTCCAAGTGAGGATATCTTCTGCTGAACCGCAGGGTTGTGTCAGAGCTTTGTCTACTGACATAACTGGTACCAGTTAAGGTTTGGTAAAGGGAACGTTCTTGTATTCTAATTTATTCTTTTATTCTCTATTCTAGAAAAATTCCATCATCAAAGACTTGGAAATAAACATGAATGGCTACCAAGCAACCTGAAGAGGTAACGTACGGCACTATAATATTGCTAGAACTCATGTTCTTTGCAGGAAGAGCCCTTTCTTCTAAACTAAATTTTTTGTCAATATTTTTTCCAGATTCTAAAAACGACAATACAAGAAACTTATTTCCCAGAAGGAAAAATCTGACCAGCGTATTGAAATGTAAGTAATAATGACACACCCACCAGGGCCGGGGGTACTCGGAACCGGGCTGGTCAGTCCTTTAGGAGATCAAGGTGGTGGTGACACATCTCTGTGACCCTGGCGTGCAGTTAAAGGGGAAATTTATTTAAAGGGAATAGTTCATGATACCAACTGTGGTTATTCTGGTCAGGGTGACCAGTGGTGCTGTGGGACCTCTGGGGCCGGTGGAATTGCAGCCTGGATGGTATCGCTCCTCACAGGTAGAACATGGCCCCAGGGTTGAAGTAACAGTTAGTAAAATGTTCGATGATGAAGACGCAGGGGTTAGCAGGGATGGTGCTCTGAATTACCGGAGGAGACCAGGGTTGTAGTTTCTTTACCTTTATTTGGTGATCAATGAAGTTCGCTCAGCCGGGTGCTGTACTTCTTCATAGCGCAGCCTGGCCAGCTCTCAGATGAAACAGGGCCACTTCACCAAGACACCTTCATGAGCCTTCCCTGGCCGTCTTCTTACGCTAACTAGACTCCACTCCTGCCTGCGTCTTCATACTCAGTGTTCCGAGCAGTGGCCACAAACCCTTTCGGGCGACAATCACTGTGTCACCTGTTCCTATATGTCCACCTTTTCAGGGAGTGAGCACAGTGTTTGCAACTGTCCATGCAGGCCTAGCCGCCTCCAGTTTACTAGTTAAGGCTTGCAGTCCTTTGGCTAGATTGGGGCCGGTCCCCTCTGCGTCCTGGTCCTTCCACACACCTCCAGCCGGTGGTGGATGCGGGGAGCCACGGGTGGTTCCCCCACAGCCGTGCCCCCTAGGACCCTCTCATCTGTCTCACTCTCCCTCCGTTCCCAACCTGGAAGGAGCCTTTGCGCAGCTCCATCCTCCAGGTCCGACTCTTCACTCTCCTCTAACTCCAACTCTCACTCCGCTCCTCTTCCTGTCTCCACTCACTTTTGTACCTACCCCCTCTACCTACTCCCTACTCCAAGCCTGCAGATGGGGTCCTCCTCAATAGGGTCCACCAGATCCCCAGGCCTGGAGATGAATGGTGTTGGGTGCAAGTGAATGTGTCTTGGCAACCCCTGTCACCTGAGAGCAGTAACACAACACGTGTGGAGTAGGTGTAATGTTACTCTGGGCTTATTCAGTGCTCTTGCACTACATATTGCCATAAGTTTAATTAATGTTTGATAAGTAATTATAGAAACTTGATTCCGGTTTACCCAGTTGCTCTATACTCATCCACGTGGGCTCAGACACCATGTCATGAGTAAGACTGCTTAGTGCAGTCAAAATGCGTCAACTGGGTCATGTCAACCATGTAAATTTTTTTTTTGTATGCACTATATTTTCTTTTGAAAAAGAAAAAGAAAAGGAAAGTCCAGTCCTGTTGAGCAGGACTCCAATTTTTTCTATTATCTTTGATAAGTAATATCTAGATTCGGGAAATTGGGTACAATTAATATTTACTATTTCTTTGAACAAAAAATGCAGCCATAATTACTAATACCTGGTCACAATAACAATATACTTATGCTGCGGGATGTAGACAGAACCAGGTGATAAAAGGCGGAGGGAAGCACAGGTGCACAAAACTGATGAGCAAACACCCACACACCGACCGATTCATGGAGGAGGGTTTTTGTTTAGGATTATAAATGACTAGAGAAAAAGCTTTTATAAGGAGCAGTAAGGCTGATACATGTAGTGCACGTGTATCATGCTGGGTTACAGCCTATGGCTAGGGTCACAACACCGCAGAGAATCAGGCCGGTTATGCAAATGACTCTCTGATCAAACTCTGATCCGAGTGTCAGCATAGTGTGACCCAATTCTCTTGGATGTAAGAATCACATCACACTGTGATGGGAAGATGGAGAACACAATTTCTCCATCATCTCATTGTGCGGAAATCAGACTTCACTCAGATCTGAGTGCAGTCCAATGTTTTCCACGCTCCCATATCCCATAGACTTGAATAGGTGAATGACATCCGAAGTGTGCATCGAATTGCAGCTTGCAATTTGTAAAACGTTGATCAGCATTGTCACATTGAATAACATTGGTCCGAGTGCTGTCTGATAAAAAATAGGATGGCACCAATCAGACTTATACAGTGGTTTGAGTGAGCCCTATTAGTGATGTCCATACTATTTGATCAGGGGGGCTGTTGAGCATTATATTAGTGCACCTTATAATATCAGACACTATGATTTCCCCCCCAACCAATAAAACAGGGCCTGGCTGCATCCTGAAAGAGGCACTACAGTATCAGTGTTACTGGCCTCTAATACAAACCTTATTAATGTGCATGTACAGCTCCAGAAGAAATTAAGAGTCCACTGCAAAATTTTCAGTTTCTCTGATTTTTCTCCTTATAGGTATATTTTTGAGTAAAATGTACATTGTTCTTTTATTCAATAAACTACTGACAACTTGTCTCCGAAATTCAAAGCTAAAAAGTTTGTATTTATTTGCAGCAAATGAGAAATCATCAAAATAATAAAAAAGAAACATCAGACCTCAAATAATGCAATGAAAACAAGTTCTTATTCATATACAAACAACAATACTCATGTTTTTACTCAGGAAGAGTTCAGAAATCAATATTTGGTGGAATAACCATGATTTTTAATCAAAGCTTTCATGCATCTTGGCATGATTTCCACCAGTCTTTCACTCTGCTTTTGGGTGACCCAATGCCACTCCTGGCACAAAAATGTAAGCAGTTCTTCTTTGTTCGATGGGTTGTGACTATCCATCTTCCTCTTGATTACATTCCAGAGGTTTTCAATGGGGTTCAGGTCTGGAGATCGGGCTGGCCATGACAGGGTCTTGCTGTGGTGCTCCTTCATCCACACATTGATTGACCTAGCTGTGTGGTATGGGGCACAGTCCTCAGAGTTAGGGAACATTGCCTGAGCAGAAGGAAGCAAGTGTTTTTCAAGGATAACCTTGTGTGCGGCTTGATTCATACGTCCTTCGCAAAGATTAACCTGCCCAATTCCAGCCTTGCTGAAGCATCCCCGGATCATCAGCGATCCTCCCCTAAATTTCACAGTGGATGTAAGACACTGTGGCTTGTACACCTCTCCAGGTCTCTGTCTAACCATTTAAACGACCAGGTGTTGGGAAAAAGCAGAAAATTAGACTCATCAGAGAAAATTACCTTACTCCAGTCCTCTATGGTCCAATCCTTATGGTCTTTGACAAAGTTCAGCCTGGCCTCCTTTGCTTCTCATTAATGAAAGGCTTTTTTTCTAGCTTTACATGACTTGAGTCAATCACAAGACATCAAACAATGAAGAACTGCTTAAATGATTGTGCCAGGAGTGTGAAAGACTGGTGAAAGCATGCCAAGACGCATGAAAGCTGGGATTAAAAATCATGGCTATTCAAGCAAATATTCATTTCTGAACTCTTCCCGAGTTAAAACATGAGTATTGTTGTTACTAAATCAATAAGAACTTGTTTTCTTTGCGTTATTATATACCTATAAAGAGAAAAATCAGAGAAACTGAAAATTTTGCAGTGGTCTCTTAATTTTTTATGGAACTGTGTATATGTAATACTAAGCAATGTCCCAATGGATTTTAGGCATGTCAGGGTTGTTTATGAATATTTGTTCACCTGTGTCGCCTCTGGTGGAGTAACCGGAGGAAGCCCACAAAAACACAATAGGAAAACACAAACGCCTTGCAGTTCTTGTCTTTACTGGGATTTGGAGCAGGACACCAGCACCTGCCATCTCTCCTCCCTCTACCCTTTATTGAACTATCTTTTAGCAAACCTCCACTAATGAAGCCCTCTAAAGGCCCTCAGGCATTAGACATCTTGGGGCCCCTATAGCAATTTTTTTCTATCACGTTTTTAACATTACAATCAACAATCTTACAACATCAATTACATTTCATTAAACAGAACTAAAAGTAAGTTATCCTAGCTTCATTTTAACCAATAAAAGGTAATTAACTTACATTAACCTGGAGTGTGGCCCTATGTACAATGGGTGAAATAAGTATTGACCACATCACCATTTTTCTAAGTAAATATATTTCTACATGTGCTATTGACATTAATATTTCACCAGATGTCAGTAACAACTTATCCAATCCACACAGTCAAAGAAATCAAACCATAATGTCCATAAATTAAATTACAAAAATTCAAAGAAAGGCAAGAGGAGCGGCACTCACCACTGGTAATTTCAGGGAAATGCACTTTATTTTGGTCACAGGATTGCAGACTGAGACATCAGTAAAATGAGCAACAGCTGTTTCATGTGAATACATAATCCTTCCGAGTGTGAGCCAGAAGAAGCATGTATTCAGGCGAAACAGATTTTGCTTATTTTAGTGATGTCTCTGTCTGCAATCTTGTGACTGAAACAAAGTGCAGGGTGAGTGCCGCTCCTCTTGCTTTCCTTTTCCTGCTGGAAGGTTGAGTACGATGTGTTCGTCGGTCTCCCTGCTGTCGAAATGCGAGCGCTACACATCTATGAGCAATAGCAGCAGTCAACTGACCTAAGTGATGGAAATTAATATAAAAATATAACAAGAATGAACAGAATTAAGTTTGACCCTGCACAATAGTCACAGTCTCTCATGTGGCCCCATGATAAAATTACTTGCAAATATTTAGGAACCCTAGCTGTACCATTCTAGTAAGTGGACAATATTCTAAACTAGCACTTTTCTGTTTAGTTTGCTGAAAGACAAACACGACCTCAAGGAAGAAACAAATCAACTGAAAAACAGAATAGAAAAGATGAAGATCTCAGAAGAATCATCACAAGAAGAGATAAAGAGACTGGTATGATCGATATCTATATGTATGTTATATGTAGAAATATATACTTGTTCATGCAGAATACCGCACCCCAGGTGAAGCCTGATGGAAACTTGTTGAGCAGAATGATATAGAGGACCAGGACAGGGGTCGGGAACTTATGGTTGGCGAGCCAGATGTGGCTCTTTTGAAGGCCGCATCAAAATTAGTAGCTGAAGTAGTGGACTAATATAAAATCACCTGATGTGATAGAAATGGACCTCCGTCTAGTACTATATATAAGTCCAGAGGCCGATCTGTATAAGTAGTGTGTGTGGATTAGCTGCTATGTAGCTCTCACCGCACACAGACATGAATCCTGCTCTCCCGTCTCTTATATAACACATGCTCAGAAGCAGCAGCAGAATGGAGTTCAATCTACAGTACTGAGCAGTGTGGCTGAAAATCCAACTTTGTTATGAAATAAACACTTATTAGGAGCAGTGCAGTGGCTCAGTGGTTAGCACTGCAGCCTAACAGCTCGGAGGTGCTGAGTTCAAATCCCACCATAGTCAACATCTGCGAGGAGTTTGTATGCTTTCCCTGTGTTTGCATGGGTTTCCTCCCTCACTCACACATGTATGTAAAGCACTATGGCATTAATAGTGCTGAATAATGAATGACCGCTGTATTATATATTATTACTACAAAGCAGCAGCACTATCTATGTGTGTCACTCTACTTCTCCCACTCTTCTCTCAAATATTCTCATTTAGGGTACGCTCCCACTATTGTATTAAAAAATCAATTCAATTTTTATCCAGAAATATAGGACAATTTTTATCATATTTGTCATCCATATGATGTCCGTATGAAATCCATTTTTTTTTATCACCCGCTGATTCATTTACAATCATTTACAGAACTATTTACAGTGTTTTATTCTACAGAATGGTGATGTATCCTTATAGAACAGTTGTCACCAGTGTGGTCCAAGTGACGTCTGACTTCTTTTCTCGCAGCCATAGACTTGCATTGGTGAGTCTCTTCTGATTTACACATTTTGTAAAGAAAAGACGGCACTCACCAGATTTGTGTAGCGGTGGTTCTTTATTCCATATTTGGCGGTGATATATAGTGCAGGGAGGGAGTGGCAGGATGGAAGACGGGTCCAAGCTCAGCGCATACCAGTGCGAAACGGTGCCATCATCCATCCTGCCACGCCCTCCCTGCACTATGTATCACCGCTAAATATGGAATAAAGAACCACAGCTACACAAATCTGGTGAGTGCCGTCTTTTCTTTACGAAATTTGTCATGGACTTGTTGCCTCTTGGACCATGCACCCAGATTCTGCTCATTTTGTGTCCAGCATAACCTGAATGCTCAGCAGCGACAACTGTGCTCCATTTCCTCTTTAATTTTGTCTTCTGATTTACACCACCACTAGCTCCATCATACAATTATTTTCCTCAAATTGAATTTACAGCTCAGAAAAATATTCCCAGATCAGCACTGACTCATTGAATAACATTGTCTGAGTGCAATCCCATTTTCTGGAGTTAGGCTGGGGTCACAGTACCATTTTTCACATGCATTTTTGGAGACCTGCGTTTTCAAAAACGCATGTAAAAAACGCACCCATAGGCCCCCATGTTAAAAAACGCATGCCCAAATAGCCAAAAAGCATGTGTGACTGTCCCATGCGTTTTTGGAGCATATCCAAAAACGCATGCGTTTTTGTAGAAAACGCATGCGTTTTTATAACATGGGTTCCTATGGAAAACGCATGCAAAAACGCATGTACAGTTAGTACCTTTTAGTGCCATTCAAAAACGCATGCGTTTCCCATAGGAGCCCATGTTAAAAAAACGCATGCGTTTTTCCGGAAACGCATGCGTTTTTTTAACATGGGCTCCTATGGGAAACGCATGCGTTTTTGAATGGCACTAAAAGGTACTAACTGTACATGCGTTTTTGCATGCGTTTTCCATAGGAACCCATGTTATAAAAACGCATGCGTTTTCTACAAAAACGCATGCGTTTTTCAAAACGCTCCAAAAAATACTACAAGCACTATTTTTATGTGCAGATTCAAAAACGCAGCCAAAAACGCAGGGAGCCATCAGAGACCTTAAAAATCTCATGCTGACATGAAAAACGCATGTAAAAAAGCATGCGTTTTTAAAAGGCACTAAAAAAAACTGTGACCACAGCCTTAGGCTGGGGTCACAGTTGCATTTTTTACAAACGTTTTTGGAGACCTCCGTTTTCAAAAACGCATGTAAAAAACGCACCCATAGGCCCC
Source organism: Allobates femoralis (assembly GCA_033576535.1). Taxonomy (NCBI): domain Eukaryota; kingdom Metazoa; phylum Chordata; class Amphibia; order Anura; family Aromobatidae; genus Allobates; species Allobates femoralis. Next base: position 11,578 of record JARQOC010002985.1, on the reverse strand, counting down.
CATGTTAAAAAACGCATGCCCTAATAGCAAAAAAGCATGTGTGACAGTACCATGCGTTTTTGGTGCATTTCCAAAAACGCATGCGTTTTTTAATAAGAGGCCTTATGAGAAACGCATGCAAAAACGCATGTACAATTAGTGCCATTCAAAAACGCATGCGTTTTCCATAGGAGCCCATGTTAAAAAAACACACCAAAAAATAGTACATGCACTATTTTTTGGTGCAGATTTAAAAACGCAGGGAGCCATCACACACCTTAAAAAACTCATGCTGACATGACAAAACGCATGTTAAAACGCATGAGTTTTTAAAAGGCACTAAAAAACGCATGTCATCTGTGACCCCAGCCTTACACAATATTGTGAGCGAACCTTAATCTGATAGCATTCTGTTTGATCAGGATTTTAGATGTTTCTGATAAAGATATATCACAACATTTCCTATAGTCACTTGTTTGATGATTTTACGCACAGACTGCTGACCTATAGGAAAAACTTCCAGAATTCAGGAATACAAATAACAGTGTTCAGGATGTCAATGAAAGTTAGTGGCTATTTGTTAATGCTGAGTTCACATGTCCAGTAATCCTCCATTAGGCTGTGGTCACAGTTTTTTTAGTGCCTTTTAAAAACGCATGCTTTTTTACATGTGTTTTTTAAGGTGTTAATGAGTTTTTTAAGGTGTCTTTTTTAAGGTCTCTGATGGCTCCCTGCGTTTTTGGTTGCGTTTTTGAATCTGCACCTAAAAATAGTGCACGTAGTATTTTTTTGAGCGTTTTGAAAAACGCATGCGTTTTTATAACATGAGTTCCTATGGGAAACGCATGCAAAAACGCATGTACAATTAGTACCTTTTAGAAAACGGAGGTCTCCAAAAACGCATGTGAAAAATGGTACTGTGACCCCAGCCTAACACACGATTACTGGACATGTGGACTCAACTTAGATGCTGCCGCTCACAAATAACTGGTTCCATTATAGATCTTCTTCTAAGGACATTGGTCACTACTGAAGAGAGGGCACACATGGATGAAGACAATACATCAGTGTTGGATTATCTCATCCTAATTTTGCACTGTAGAGATCTGTACTCTGTTTTCAGAGTGCAGTGATTGTATTGAGGCGCGGTGCGATATAATATTTCATCTTCATCTGCTTTCCAATATCTTGATTTGTTCCACAGAGCCGCTTGGATGACAAGAAAAGAGACCTCAAACCTAAGACCACAGAGTGTGACGAGGTGAGTGTGCAATCAGTGTTTAGTTGTTTCTTCCATCTTCATTGTGAGACTTTGCTTAAAAATCATAATTTTTTTGCATCATTAATATCATGGAATTGAAAATCTTTGTATGTTTGTACAACCTTTTTGTCAATGCATCGCTGCTGAATTTGTTCACAGTTGATTAATGGACATGTGAATTTAGCCTAACAAGTATTTGTCTCCAGAGATCCTTCCAAGTGGGGATGTCTTCTGCTGAACCGCAGGGTTGTGTCAGAGCTTTGTCTATCGGAGAATCCAACTGGTACCAGTTAAGTTTGGGTAAAGAGAACGTCTTGTATTCTAACATATTATTTTTATCTCTATTCTAGAAAAATTCCATGGCAGCAACAATCAATGCGTACAAAGCAACTGAAGAGGTAACGTACAGCACTATAATATTGCTAGAACTCATGTTCTTTGCAGGAGAGTCCTTTCTTCTAAACTAAATTTTTTGTCAATATTTTTTCCAGATTCTAAAAACGACAATACAAGAACTTATTTCCCAGAAGGAAAAATCTGACCAGCGTATTGAAATGTAAGTAATAATGACACACACCCCAGGGCCGGGGGGGTACTCGGAACCGGGCTGGACAGTCCTTTAGATCACAGTGGCGGTGACACGTCTCTGTAACCCTGGGTGTGCAGATAAAGGGGAAATTTATTTACAAACGAATAGTTGATGACGCCACCTGTGGTTATCCTGGTCAGGGTGACCAACGCTGCTGTGGGACCTCTGGGGCCGGGGGAATGGCAGCCTGGATGGTATCGCTCCCCACAGGTAGAGCGTGGCCCCAGGGTTAAAGTAACAGTTAGTAAAGTGCTCGATGATGAGCACGCAGGGGTTAGCAGGAATGGTGCACTGAATGACTGGAGGAGACCAGGGTTGTAGTTCTTTACCTTTACTTAGTGATCAATCAAGTCCGCCCAGCCAGTTGTTGTACTTCTTCAATGCGCACCCTGGCCACCTTTCAGTTGATACGGGGCCGCCTAACCCAGATACCTTTCATGAGCCTTCGCTGGCCGTCTTCCCACGCTGGCTACACTCCACTCCTGCCCTGCGTCTTCGTTCTCAGTTTCCCAAGCCAGTGGCCGCGAACCCAGTCGGGCAACGATCACTGTGTTCCCTGGTCCTATATGGCCACCCTTTCAGCGAGTGGGCACGGTGTTGGAAACTGTTCATGCAAGCCCAGCCACCTCTGGTTTACTAGTTAAGGCTTGCAGTCCTTCGGCTAGATTGGGTCCGGCTCCCCCACAGCTGTGCCCCTTAGGACATTTCATCTTTCTCACTCTCTCTCTGTCCTGACCTGGAAGGAGCCTCTGCGCAGCTCCATCCTCCAGGTCCTACTCCTCTCGCTCTTCACTCTTCACTCTCCTCTAACTCCAACTCTCACTCTGCTCTCCTTTCCTGTCTCCACTCACATTTGTACCTACTCCCTCCTCCAGTCTGCAGGTGGGGCCCTCCCTCAATAGGGTCCACCCAGATCCCCAGACCTGGAATTGGATGGTGTTGGGTGCAAGTGAATGTGTCTTGGCTTGGCAACCCCTCTCACCTGAGAGCGGTAACAGCCTAACAAGTAATTGTCTCCACACTTCAACCACTCAACCAGTAGCTCTGGAGCACAACACAGGAGACAAGACCTTCACACCAATGCCTCATGCAGCCCTTCAAGGAAAACAACACATACAGCAGCATTCACAAATTTAAAACATCAATTACATTTTATTAAACAGAACTAAAATTAAGTTATTCAAACTTCATTATAACCAATAAATGGTAATTAACTTACATTAACCTGGAGTGTAGCCCTATGTACAATGGGTGAGATAAGAATTGACCATGTCACCACTTTTGTAACTAAATATATTTCTACAGGTGCTATTGACATAAATTTTTCACGAGATGTCAGTAAGAACCCATTAAATCCACATAGTCAAAGAAATCAAACCATAATGTCTATAAATTCAATTAGGAAAATTCAAAAGAAGGCAAAAGGCGCAGCACTCACTGGTAATTTCAGGAAAATGCACTTTATTTTGGTCACAGGATTGCAGGCAGAGACATTAGTAAAATGAGCAACAGCTGTTTCATGTGAATACATGCTCCTTACGAGTGTGAGCCTGAAGAAGCATGTATTCAGGCGAAACAGATGTTACTTATTTTACCGATGTCTCTGTCTGCAATTTTGTGACAAAATGCATTTTACTGAAATTGCCAGGGTGAGTGCCGCTCCTCTTGCTTTCCTTTTCCTGCTGGAAGGTTGAGTACGCTGCACTCGCCGGTCTCCCTGCTGCGGAAATGCGAGCGCTACACATCTATGAGCAGTAGCAGCAGTCAACTGACCTAAGTGATGGAAATTAATATAAAATATAACAAGAATGAACAGAATTAAGTTTGACCCTGCACAATAGTCACAGTCTCTCATGTGGCCCCATGATAAAATTACTTGCAAATGTTTAGGAACCCTAGCTGTACCATTCTAGTAAATGGACAATATTCTAAACTACCACTTTTCTGTTTAGTTTGCAGAAAGACAAACATGACCTCATTGAAGAAACAAATCAACTGAAAAACACCATGGAGAAGATGCAGATTGCTGAACAGTCAGCACATGAAGAAATAAAGAGACTGGTATGATCGATATCTATATGTATGTTATATGTAGAAATATATATTTGTTCATGCAGAATACCGCACCCCAGGTAAAGCCTGATGGAGACTTTATGGGTGTTGAGCAGAATGATATAGAGGTCCAGGGCAGGGGTCGGGAACTTATGGCTTGCAAGCCAGATGTGGCTCTTTTGATGGCCGCATCAAAATTACATAATAACTACAGATCTGCTTTAGCTGCCAGTGCTCCATTAAAGAGAAGCTTTCACCATGTTTTACCCATTTAAGCTGCGGCCACCACCAAAAGACCTTTATATATAATATATAGATTCTAGAATACTGTAAATAAGTCCCTAGGCCGAGTTTTTATTATACTCACCTATGGGGCTGTTCGGTCTGATAGGCGTCACTGATCTTGAATCGGTGCCTCCTCTCTGCTTTCTACTGCTATATTCCTTTCCTACTTCATTGGATGATGCATCTTACGTCACCCACACAGTCTCGTCCATTGCACTTCTGAGCACGGAAACTCTTTTCCACCTTGCTGAGGGCAGAGCAAAGTATTGTAATGAGCATTCGCGGGGAAAGTTCAAAGAAGACCCACACATAAGCATTACAAGACTCTGCTTTAACCTCGACAAGACATAGAGAAGTATGTGTGCGCAGGAGCGCAATGGAGGACACTGTGTGGATGAAGAAAGCAGAGAGGAGGCGCCAGATCAAGATCAGAGATGCTCATCAGTCCGGACCGCCCCATAGGTGAGTATAATAAAGGGTCTTTTTATGTTATACAGATCGGATTGGGGACTTATATACTGTATTCTAAAATGTTGTATATAAGGGCTTTCTGGTTCTGGCCACAGCTTATAAGGAAAAAACCTGCTGACCGTTTCACGCTAAGTCTACAAATATCTACGTTGGGGAGATGCATATTTGTGCTTTCTTTGTATGAAGACAGTATACTAGATGGGGGTTTTCAGCCTGGGTTTGTCATTGTTAATGCATTTTTTATGCTAATAAAACTTATAATGTATATGACTGTCTCTTATACTTACTGTGATGTATCTTTCCAGGAGAAAAAAATAATGAAGCTGCGCAGACGCTCGGTACGTATTCCTCAAACCTGTGTGTTACAGCATTGTCCTCACCTCTCTCCATCTGTCTTATATGAAGCCTTTTGCTTTCCTTATTATTGGTATCTTTTTTTCCATGAAGCTTTCTCTTTTTTTCTCTCTATGAATATCTCTTAGGCTGCCTTCACATTAGCGTATGTGAACGCAGCTTATGCTGCGTTCCCATACGCAGTCAAACGCATGCGCACTGCGTTCCTATGTTTAACATAGGAACGCATAGTGCCTGCGTTTGCCAGCGTTTGCTGCGTTCGGGTGCGCATGCGGAAGATATCTGCTCCCTCCAGGGTCTCCCGTCCGCACCCGGGACGCAGCATGTTGCATTTTTTGTGCGCTCGGGGACCTTGGAAAATCAGCAAGCGTCCCCAAGTGCACAAAAAATGCATTGGTGTCAATGGGTCCGCAGTGTTCTGCGCTTGACAGCGCAGGAGAACACTGCGGACCCATTGAAATCTCTCCCGGTGGCCGCCGGTGATGTCACAGGAGATCACCGACGGCCACCGGGAGATCAGCTGAGCTTCTGCTGATCTCCTCTTCCCCGCCGCCGGTAATCTGCTAGCGGTGTCGGCGGGGAGAAACAGCTGATGTGACAGCTGTTTGAATCTTCCCGCGCCGACATCTCCTCTCGGTGTCGGCGCGGGAGATTCAAACAGCTGTCAAATCAGCTGTTTCTCCCCGCCGACACATCCCGGAGCTTACCGGCGGCGGGGAGGAGGAGATCTCCGGCACCGATCTCTGCCTCAGGCCCGCCACCGGACACCTCTGATTGGCTGGCCGGGCTGCACAGTGATGTGTCCGCAGGCGGACATTATCCGCTGCGAACACATCAAAATAACATGCTTTTGACTACGTTTGTGTCTGCATGCCATCAGCACGTGATGGTTGATGAAGAGAGGAAGTAGACTTGAACTCTAGCGCCACCTATTGGACATAGCAATCCTAAAAGTCAAAAACAACCCTTTAACGAGCCTTGTATTATGATTTAGTATTTAATCCAGATCAGAACCTGGCATGCCAGATCTGGTGTGTCATAACTACAATATAGAAATACAGGATTACTGCAGAGAAAAACCTTCTCGGATGTCAAACAAGGGCTTCATGTAGCAAAGGAAACTTCAGGTGCTCGCTTGAAAAGATCCAAATGATTCCAGGAATTCAAGAAACAAGCAAAAGCCGCACTCTGTATCCGTAAAAATCCAGATTTTATTTTAGCAAATTCAAAAAACTCCACCAGGGCTCAGGACTACAGCCTGTTTTGTGTAAGCACGATCAGGTGGGACTGGAGCAAGCGTGCATATACGAAACAGGCTTTGGTTCCAGAACACGACTCTCTCCCTGGCTGGAATTTTTAAATTTGCTAAAATAAAATCAGGATTATTACAGGTACATTGTGGGGCCTTGAGATATTAAAAAATACCAAAACCAACAGCAAAACATTATTTTGTAAAAGTAGTGGTTTGGAGACCTTTATTTAAAAATGTTTTTCAAAGAAATAGGCTATGTGCCGACGCTGCGCAAATTATGCAGACTTTTCTGAATCCGCTATTAGCACGTATTACACCGCAAATGCATTGCTCTTTTGTTATGTGATATCTGCTTTTTGATGCAGAAAATACTGCATCTGTACCTGCTGCCCCCACCCTGTGCTATGCGTCATACTTTATGTATCAGCAGGCACTTCTGAGTTTCTGCCGCATCACACACCACGTGGATCACATGCCCCCTACTAGTGTCAGTCTGGCCTGCCGGGATACCGGGTAAACCCCCAGTGGGTACTGCCCCTGCTCATTACCCTGTACCCTAGTGTCATTATTCTGCATCCCCAGTGTCATTATTCTGCACCCCCAGTGTCATTATCCTGCACCCCCAGTGTCATTATCCTGCACACCCAGTGCAATAGAAAAAGATCCAGCACAGAGTCCTGAAATATAGATCCTTAAAAATTAATTTTATCAGAAAAAACATTAAGACGCACATATTTAAATAATTGTCCTTAGAGATGCTCCTGCCATTGGCTTGTTTTCTCCCCATTAGACTGGAGCTGATGTAAACCTCGACCATGATCCCCTCATTCCCTCAGTGGCTGTGAGCGTTGTGTTTGGCTTTTTCTGGGAGCCCCAATGATAATGAATGGAGCCACGGTCACATCATTACTACCCTCTGCATTTTATAATGGGGATAAAAGTGCCACATTCTTCTGACGGTGCAGTTTCCATTGGTCGGATTCCACCAATAGAAAAGTTATCACCTTCCTAACCTGTGGATCACTGATAACTTGTTTCACAAAAGAATCCCTTTAATGCAAATTACAGTAATCGCAGTTCTGGTGAGCGCACAGTGCTGTGCAGGAGCCGCCACTATAATGGGTATAACGACTAACAGGTATTTGAATATGGCTGAAGGGTGGGAGGGCCCCTGGAGTCAATTTCCATGGGTGGGAGGGCCCCTGGAATCAATTTCCATGGTGGACCCCAGACAGCCCAGTCTGACCCTGCCCCTTACCCATGTGGGTCACACGCCCCTACCCACGTGGCTCACACGCACCTCACCCACGTGATGGTTGATGAAGAGAGGAAGTAGACTTGAACTCTAGCGCCACCTGGGCGGGCAGTACACAAGGTAAACTATGTAACAGAATTGACATGCTGCATATTTTTACGGATCAAAAAATCCATAACAATCTGCAGCTATTACGCTACACAAAAATGTATGATGTGGGCACAGCACAAGCACAGTCACACGGACTATTCTGGATGGCCTATATACTATGAACATTTGCTGCACATTTTTATAAATACGCTGTAAAAATGTCAGCAAATGCACACTTGTCGGCACGTAGCCATAATAGTAAATGAATCAGCACAGAATATTGGATCTAAACACGAAATGCTGGTGAAAGATTGATTAATAAATATATAGGGTATTAACGAACTAGTATTATTAATTTTTCTGTATATAATTCATTATTTCTCAGATCATCTACTTTGACTATGACTACAAACAACAACAAGCCGCAGAAGAGCTGAAGGTGAGTTTCATGGGGAAAAGCCTCAAGAACTTGTCAGAAGTGAAGAGATTTTAGTTGAAGTTTTGTTTGTGGTCAGAAATTCTGCCCCATTTCTGCAGAGTTAATATTCAGTAAGGGGCTTTCACATCTGCGCTAAAGTGTAATTCCCGGAGATCCGGCAGATGTCGCCGCATCTGCCAGATCTGCCGTGTAACGGACGACTTGCGGCAACGATCCGGCAAGCCCCATTCATTCTCGATGGGCTTGTGGTCGGGTGCGGCAAGTGCGGTGCTGCCGAATCCGGCACTTGTGGCGCCACGAAAAAACAGCGGCTAGCAAATGTTACATAAATGCAGACAAGATGGAGAAGTTATAATGAAAATAAAAATACAAAAATACAGCGCAAAAAAACTAATTATTTCTACAATTTTACTCAAATATAAGTATAGATCTAGCACAATTTTTCATGAGTAAGGGCCGCTTCACACTGCGGCATGATCTGGGGCTGTCCGGGATGCCCCTTACAGCCGCGGACCGAATCAGCACACAGGACTGGGGGGCTAATATGCCCTCCAGTCCAGTGTGCAGCGCACGCAGTTCCTGCTGCTGATAAGTCAGGAGCGCAGGCGCCGCGGTCCTGACCTGTCAGCGGCTACAGCTGTGTGTGCTGCACACCGGACCGGAGGGCATATTAGCCCCCCAGTCCTGTGTGCTGATCTGGTCCGCGGCTGTAAGGGGCATCCCGGACAGCCCCGGATCTCGCCGCAGTGTGAAGTGGCCCTTAGACATTTGTTTAAAAAAGTTTAACTATTATTAAAATATGAGTAATTATGATATTATTATTAATTATTATATAGGACCGGTTAAGATTTATTAAAGGGAACATCTTGTAATCTATTTCATTCTTTTTATCTCTATTCTAGAAAACAATGGTGGGAACCCCGGAACATCAGCCCTCCGATGAAGAGGTAACGTAGATCACTATAAGACGGCTAGAACTCATGTTCTTTGCAGGATAAGAACCTCATTATTAAACTAAATTTTGTATCAATATTTTTACAGGTTCTAAAAAATAACATCAGACGTTCAGAACTCCGTCTGGAGGAAGCTCAGAAAGAAACCGAAATGTAAGTAATTAATCTATGGACATTCAGTTCTCCATAAGGTTAAATAATGTTTAATAAGTAATATCTCGATTATGGAAATTGTGGACAATTGACATTTACTATTTGTTTGGATCAAAATGCACCCATAATTACTAATACCTGGTCACAATAACAGTATACCTAGGCCGGCTTCACACCATGATTTTAGGGATCCAGGGCTGTCCAGTGTGAACTGGGCAGCCCCGGATACGATTTTTCCCCTATAGTATCGCTATGGGGCTAGATGGCAGTGTTTGCCATCCGGTTTTGTGCTGACAGGGAGGACTCGGCAGATTTAGTTTTTTTTCCCCAGACACAAAGTCGGAGCTTGCAGCATTTTTGAGTTCGGGGCAAAAATCGGACAAAAAGCGGATCCTCCCGGAACCAGTACGATCAGGCGCCCCCTAACATGGGAGTCTATGGGCGCTGGATCACAGCAGATCTGACAGAAAATCATTCTGGTTCCCGGACGCGGGAGCTGAACAAGTTTTGAAATTTAAGCCGCGCTCGTTCAGCACCTGGACAGCGCAGCTCAAACAGCCGCCGGCTGAAATTTCAGCTCTTGGATAGCGGCAGCCACACGCAGTAATGATTCTGGCAGAAAACAGGATTGGAAGGCATATTTGCCCTCCGGCTCTGTTTTGTCCGGGGCTTTCATCACAACACATGTATGAGCAGTAAAAGCAGTCAACTGACCTAAGTGATGGAAATTAATATAAAAATATAACAAGAATAACCAGAATTAAGTCTGACCCTGCACAACAGTCACGGTCTCTCACGTGGCCCCTTGGATAAATAACTTGCCCGAGTTTAGGAACCCTAGCTTTACCATTCCTATAAATGGAAAATATTCTGACCTAGCACTTTTCTGTTTATAGTCTGCAGAGAGAGACAAGCAAAGCATTGAACGAGTCAGCAACACTCAATCTCGACCTGAATAAGATGAAGGAGCCTGAAGAGACAGCAGTGAAGAGGAAACCAGTAAGATTGACATCTACATATCTAGTATATAAAGCTGAGTGTAGGTGTGTGTGTATGTATGTATCAAATAAAAGAAGGAGGGGGAACAAGAGGCGCAATAGTGCCCTATCACTATGGCACTATGAGTAAAGTGGTGAAAAAGGGATCCACTCACCTGGAACAGTTGTGTAACCCACAACTGGCTTGAAGGCGTATTTAGTGATTTATTTCTGGATGGCTGCTGCAGGACTTCCACCGTCCACTCATATGTGGAGATATGCCGAATCGTGGGGAAGAAAATGGTGTGTCATGGTCCGCGCTGCCAAATAACATCCACTCCGAAAATGATGCACTTGAAGATGGAACTTCAAAGTAACCTTTTTATTGCTTCCCACGCGTTTCGGTGCCCTCCTGGCACCTTCCTCAGGGATCCCTGAGGAAGGTGCCAGGAGGGCACCGAAACGCGTGGGAAGCAATAAAAAGGTTACTTTGAAGTTCCATCTTCAAGTGCATCATTTTCGGAGTGGATGTTATTTGGCAGCGCGGACCATGACACACCATTTTCTTCCCCACGATTATGTATGTATCAAGCCCCACCCATTCCAAATAGCCATGCCCACTCCACAATCTCGCATCTCCACAAGCCCCGCCCATTGACCACTACCCCACCCCCTCCACATAGCCACGCCCACTTCACAGAGGAGGGTTTGAGCTATGAAAGGGGTGGGGATACTGTGAGGGGTAGGGCTATGTGTAGGGACAGAGCTATGGGCGGGGCTACTGGGAGATGGCAGGACTTATGATACATACACAAACACATACATACATTACTATATATGGGAGATATTGCCATATATGAGCATTACAACCTCATATGGGCATTACGCCCGGGCAACAACGGGCTGTACAGCTAGTATATTATATGTTCAGATATACACTTGTTCAAGATCAAGAAGCTTACTGCACCAGGGGTAAAACCTGATGGAAACTTTCTTGGTGTTAATTGTAAATTTAAAGTGAACCTGTCAGATTTGGCATGGACATCATATAGATCAGGAGGAGCTGAACAGAATGATATATCCTCTCTTCTTGTGATCACCGTCCTCCTTCACTAATTCATTGGATGATGTGTCCTACGTCACCCTCACAGTTCCCTCCACTGCGCTCCTCCGCACTTCTCTCTACCCTGCTGAGGGCAGAACAAAGTATTATAGTGAGCAGGTGTGGAGACAGGTTGAACAACGCCAGCGCATGGTCACTACAATACTTTGCACTAATCTCGGCATGACATAGAAGTGTGCATGCTGAGGAGCGCAATGGAGGACACTGTGTGGATGACGCAAGCAGAGAGGAGACACCAGACAAAGATCAGAGACACCCATCAGACCGGACCACCCCATAGGCGAGTATAATGAAGGATCTTTTAATCTTATACGGATCGGATTGGGGTCTTATGTACAGTATTCT